>CAKNXH010064331.1:1655-72787 GCA_932178445.1 Andricus quercusramuli | reverse complement strand
ACCGGATTAAATTTGAAAAGTCCCCGAAAAAATCTAAAGTCGAGAATTTTGAGTAAATTTGCGCCTTTTTCTCCCTTTTTTTTTACAAAGTTTCAATTCATTTTGTAAAAATCATGAACAGAGTAATTAAATTTTTAGTTAAAAGATTTTATTTTCAACACAATAGTTAAATTTCCAACCAAAGAGATGAATTGTTAACAGAGCAGTTCAACTCTCAACTTAGTAGTTGAATTTTCACCCCGAAAAGATTTTTCTTTTACATCACAAACAGCTGAATTCAACCGAAAAGGATGGACTATCAAAGAAATAGTTGAAGCCTCAACCAAAAAAAGATTGATTTTCAACCAAGCAGTTTCATTTTTAACCAAAAAAAAAGATTAAATTTCTTCCAAAAGAGATGAATATTCACACAAAAAATGGAAAAGTTAAAATTCCATTAAAAATATTTAATTTTAAACAAAAAAACACGAATTTTCAAAATCCCCTAAAAGACCAAAAATGGAGAATTTTCTAACAAGAATGAACTAGTTAAATTTTCAGTTAGAAGCATTACATTTCAACAAACGAAAAAACGTATTTTCAACAAAACAGCTGAGTTTTTAACCAAAAAGATTAATTTTTATCTAAAATGTTGAATCTTCAACCAAAAAATATTTTTGTTTTAAGTCACAAACAGTTAAATTCAACCAAAAAAGATTAACTTCAAACTAAATAGTCGCATTTTCAACTAAAAAAGATGACTTTTAATACCAAAAATGGAATAGTGAAAATTTTAGTTAAAGAATTGCTTTTCAACAAAAAAAAAAAGAATTTTTAACATAGAAGTTCAACTTTCATCCAAGCACATAGTTGTATTTTGAACCAAAAAACATTTTTATTTCAAACCAAAAACAGTTGAATTTAACCAAAAATGACGAATTTTCAACAAAATAATCAATTCTTAACCAAAAAGATTAATTTTCAACCAAAAAAGATTAAATTTCTAAAAAAGAGATGAATTTTCAAACAAAAAATGGAATAATTAAATGTTTGATTAAAAGAATTTAGTTGCAGCCAAAAAAAAACGTATTTTCAACAAAATAGCTAAATTTTCAACCCAAATGATGAATTTTCAACAAAATAATTTAATTCACAACCAAAAAATGAATTTTCAACAAAGTAGTTCCTCTTTCAACCAAAAAATACTTGAATTCAACCAAAAACTACGAATTATCAACAAAATAGTTGAATCCTCAACTAAAAAGGATAACTATTTAACCAACAGTCGCATTTTTTACCCAAAAAGATGTAATTCGTAGCGAAAGACATGAATTTTCAAAACAAAAATGGAATAGTTAAATTTTCATTTAAAAAAATGAATTTTCAATTGAACAAAATACGTACTTTCAACAACAAAAATCCATTTTCAACCAAAAAATGAATTTTCAACTAAAATGATGAATCTTTATCCACAAAATGGATGTTTAACAAAGCAGTTCAACTTTCAACTAAGTAGTTGAATTCTAAACAAAAAAATATTTTTATTTTAAACCAAAAAAATATATTTACTTCAAACCAAAAAATATTTTTATTTTAATTTTCAAAAATTTGAGTTCAGCCAAAAATGACGAATTGTCAGAAGCTTCAACCAAAAAGATGAACTTTGAAACCCAAAATGGAATAGTTAAATTTTCAGTTGAAAGAATTGATTTACAATCAATAAATGAATTAACAAAGTAGTTCATCTGTCAACCAAGTAATTGAATTTTCAACCAAAAAATATTTTCATTTTAAACCAGACAGTCGCATTTTCAAATAAAAAAGATTAAATTTCTAACAAAGATGATGAATTTTCAAACCAAAAAAGTGATTATCTTAATATTCAATACAGAAATTTTTTGGAAATCGAAAATAATAACATAATAGTATAATTTTTAAATTTCTGTTTTTTTACACTATAATCTCTTTTTAGCAGACATTAAAGAAGGTTTTCAAGATGTGAGAGCTTTCAACTGATAAAAATACAGCAGAAAAAAGTTTTAAATTCTAAAATCTAAAAAAAAAAAAAAAAACAGAATAAGTAGGTTTTTCAATTAATCATTTTTGAGTTTCTTAAATTATTTATTTCTAGCTTACTTAAAAAAATACTTTGAACAGCTCAGGGTTCTGTTACATAAAAGAAAGTACACTGCAAAAAAATTGATGAGAATAAGGAATAAAAATCTATCTACTAATAAAAGTACATTTTTTTTTAAATTCTAACGTGAACATTCATAAATTCTGTTTATCTATTTTTTAATCTTTGATCTTTTTGAATTTTTTTAAATGTATAATTTATAAGTAGAGAGTGTTGAAGTGTTAAACAAAATTTTCAAAGCTAGCTAAAAAAAGGTTTAAAACACAAAAATGACTAGAATACTTGCCAAAAACGCTGCTGTTAGATGGTATTTTCGTGTAATAATTACGAGATAGCCATATAATATAAAAATTGTTTAATAATAAATGAAATTCCTTTTATTCTTCTTTTTTCTAAAAAAAATACCTTTTTTACCTAAAACTGAACTACTGAACTGCTGTGATCTCTGGTATAGACATTAATTCTTTTTCATTACTAATTTTAATTATTAATACCGAATTAATTTTTTATTTCAGTCCCATTTATGCGCTAGACTCTGGCATTGGGAGTGACTTTGCAATGGATGAAGACGAGGAAGATTACAACTAGCTCTAAGCTACTTCATCTTTTAAAAAGATTCCTTAATTATTTCATATAGTATCCGGATTTAAATCGTCTTCTGACGCGTTGCAGTTAGTCTATTCCCACCAAATGAAAATTCTTTCTCCTGACTTATATCGCCAAGTTTCAAAATTGGTGAGATTGACAGTATTTTTTTGCATTGAGACTTATGAAGCGATTTTTTGTAATTATTTATTGGCGAAGAGTTTAAAAAAAGTGCGGTCCTTAAAATTTAAAGCGAGAGTTCAATTCTGGGAATATAGGATTTTTATCTCTTAATCTATAATCTACTTTCAAAAAGTTATTATTGATACGATTGTAAAGCATCTTTGTTACTTTAATCTTAATTAATCTTTATTTGTGTACGCACTGAATTATCGATTTACGAGTGTTTGGATTCGTTCGCAATAAAAAGGTAGATTAAGGATGTTGTAAAGTCGACAAGAAATTCGAATTGCAGTCTGTCATTTCTTCTTTGTCAATGATGGATTCTTGATGATAGATCTAATAATCAATTCTGAATTTCAGTCTTTAAGCTTAGACTTCTGTTTGACACAAAGGATGAGTAAGTTGATTCTCCTTATATGAGTAAATTCGCTTACGATATTATTTTAAGCGAATTTACACTAATCACTTTTTAAATATTGTTGCTCCTATTTGTGTAGTGTTTACTGCGAGATGTTCAATGGAATTCGATATTGATGTGTTTGATTTCAAATCATTCGGTTTGCGCACACCAGTGTGATAGACTTATAAATACGTACTCATTTTTTGACTGTTTTGTTTGTTATCAAGTAAACCGCAGAACAATCTGACTAACTCGGAATTAATAATACCTTTAAGCTGAAGATGTTATCTAGATTTTCAGAAAAAGATCTCAACCAGGTAATCACTTTAAGTGAGAATTAGCAATTACTCTGTAAAATATACCACAGTCTAATGGTTCATTGAATTTGCACCAGGTGGAACAGAACTACGTTCGAAATATATTTTCACAATAAAATAGAATAATTTTCAGTAAAGTACAATAATGCAAAATTGTAATTTTTTGTAATAATTTGTAATTACTTTTATAATTTTGTAAAACTATTCGAATTACAGCAAAAATGGTATTTTCTAGTAGAATTATGTTTGTAATATTTCAATGTTTAAAAGAAAAGGTTAAAATTGTACAAAATTACAAAAATAATTTTACTAGAAACTGCAAGTTTTTGCTAGAATTCGGACACTTACAAAATTTTACAAGTTAATTAATGCATTTTTATAAATTGTTACATAAAATTAGAATTTTGCTTTATTGTACTCTAGTCTTCTTTGCTGTATTTTATTATGAAAATATATTTCCACAAGGGAAATCCACCATTTCGTCACATTAGGTTACGGTGCACTTATATAACTTTTAAAAACAGTTTTAAAGATACACATTACACCCCTCATTGTTTATTGCCGAAGCCTTTTTATTAGTTCTTAAGCTACATACTACTATCTTCAAAACCTATCCCCCTTAACTCCCTACTTTATTTTTAAATCAAAAAATCACTTATATAAGATTATTCAGAAAAAATCAAATTGTAAGTAGACGTGCAAAAGGCTGCGTTTGTCAGGCATGAGAGTTGTAAATTAAGAGAGAAGTGTACGGAAAACATGTGAGAGGATATAAGTAGTTTAATTTTGTATAGAGAAGATTGAGTGAAATTATAATTGGATGTAAAAGTGAATTCAGTGTTTGGTTTTCAATTCTTATATACTCGTTAACTTTGGCGCAAAACAACAGTTCCAAAATCCCCTGATTCTTCCTTGAACAAGCTTTCATTTTCCCTGAAATTGTAAAATCTTCAACAAAATAAATTAGCTTTTAAGCAAATAGTTGAATTTTCAGCTGAAAAATATATTTTTTCGACAAAAAATGAAAAAGATAAATTATCAGTAAAAAATTTATTTTCCACCAAAAAACGCATTTTCAAACAAATAGTTGTATTTTGTACTAAAAAAGGTAGAATTTTCAACAAAATACACGAATTTTCAATAAAAAGAGGTAATTTTCAACCAAGATGAATTTTCAGTCTAAAAGAATGAAATTTCTATCCAAAACATATGCAATTTTCAACACAAATAGTTGACTTTTCAACAAAAAAATATACATTTTGTCCACGAAAAATGGACAGTTCAGTTTTCAGTAAAAAAAAAAATCATTTTTAACAGAAAAAGACCAAATCTGAGCCAAGATGATTTAGTTTGTACCAAAAAAAATAAATTTTCAACAAAATAGATAAATTTTAAAACAGTTAATTTTCAACCAAGAAAGATGAATTTCAATCTAAAAAACGAATTTTCGATCAAAACAGTTGAATTCTCAACCTACAAAGATTAATTCTGAACCAAAACGACAAATTTTCAACCAGGAAAATTAATTTTCTCACCAAAAAAAGACAATTTTTCAACAAAATACAATATGAATTTTCATAAATAATATCATTTTTTAACCAAAAATGGAAAGGTTCTATTTTCAGTAAAAAAAAAAGGAATTTTCAATAAAGAAGTCAAATTTTTAACTAAATGATGAATATGCACACACACAAAAAAACGAATTTTTAAGAAAGTTATTCGACTTTTAACAACAACAAAATATCAATAAAAAAGATGAAATAAACAAAAAATTTCAATAAAATACATGAATTTTCAACAAAAAATATACATTTCAACCAAAAATGAAAAGTTCACTTTTCAGTAAAAAAATAATTATTTTTAATAGAAAAAAAACGAATTTTAACGAAAATGATTAATTTTGTATCAAAAAAGTAGAATTTTCAACAAAATATGCAAATTTAAAAAAAAAATAGGTCATTTTCAACCAAGAAAGATGAATTTCCAATCTAAAAGGACGAATTTTCTGTACAAAAAATTTTATTTTCAACCTATAAGGAATAATTTTCTCGAAAAAAAGACAAATTTTCAACAAAATACATGAATTTCCAATTAAAAAATATGAATTTTCAACAAAAAATTGAAAAGTTCAGTTTTCAGTAAAAAAAATTAACTTTTAACAAAAAAACAAGAATTTTCAACAAAACATTCAAATTTTCAACTAAATGATGAATATGCACACAAAAAAACTAATTTGTAAGAAAGTAGTTCAACTTTTAACAACAACAAAATATCAATAAAAAAGATAAAATAAACAAGAAATGTCAATAAAATACATGAATTTTCAACAACAAAATATACATTTCCAACCGAAAATGAAAAGTTCACTTTTCAGTTGAAAAACAATAATTTTTAATTAAAAAAAAAACGAATTTTGAACAAAAATGATTAATTTTGTATAAAAAAAGTAGAATTTTCAACAAAATATGTAAATTAAAAAAAATAGGTCATTTTCAACCAAGAAAGATGAATTTCCAATCTAAAAGGACGAATTTTCTGTACAAAAAATTTAATTTTCAACCTATAAGGAATAATTTTCTCGAAAAAAGACAAATTTTCAACAAAATAAATGAATTTCCAATTGAAAAATATGAATTTTCAACAAAAAAATGGAAAAGTTCAGTTTTCAGTAAAAAAATTAACTTTCAACAAAAAAACAAGAATGTTCAACAAAACATTCAAATTTTCAACTAAATGATGAATATGCACACAAAAAAACGAATTTGTAAGAAAGTAGTTCAACTTTTAACAACAATAAAATATCAATAAAAAAGATTAAATAAACAAAAAATTTCAATAAAATACATGAATTTTCAACAAAAAAATATTTTCCAACCAAAAATGAAAAGTTCACTTTTCAGTTAAAAATAATCATTTTTTTTGTAAAAAAATCGATTTTTAACGAAAATGATTAATTTTGTATAAAAAAAGTAGAATTTTCAACAAAATATGTAAATTAAAAAAAATAGGTCATTTTCAACCAAGAAAGATGAATTTCCAATCTAAAAGGACGAATTTTCTATAAAAAAAAAAAAAATTTCAACCCACAACGAATAATTTTCTCGAAAAAAGACAAATTTTCAACAAAATACATGAATTTCCAATTAAAAAATATGAATTTTCAACAAAAAATGGAAAAGTTCAGTTTTCTGTAAAAAAATTAACTTTTAACAAAAAAACAAGAATTTTCAACAAAACAGTACAATTTTCAACTAAATGATGAATATGCAAACAAACAAAATAACTTTTAACAAAGTAGTTCAACTTATAACAAAAAAAATGTCATTCATAAATATGAATTTTCAAACCGGAAATATTAATTTTCTACCAAAAAGACGAATCTTGAACAAAATAGTTTAATTTCTAACCAAAGAAATGAATTTCCAAGTAAAATGATGACTCTTTAAAAAAAAAACAATGAATTTTTAAGAAAGTATTTCAGCTTTCAACCCAGAAGTTGAATTTTCAACATATACAAATTTTTCGGTCTAGAAAGAAAAGAAAGTTCATCCAAACTGTTTGAACATTCAAGTCAGAAGACAAAATTTCTATAGAACAGTTGAATTTTCAACCCGAAAAAAATAAATTTTCAACAAAAAAAGTTAATTTTCTACCAAGCAGTTGCATTTTTAACCAAAGAAAAAAGAGAACACTTGAACCACGAAGATTACTTTTTTACCAAAAATAGAAGTTACATTTTCAGTTAAAAAAATTAATTTTACATAAAAAATCAAACAAAATTAAAAAAAAATTTTTTTTTAAAGAAGTTCAGAGAGTTCAAAGAACGATGGCTTTGAAGACATGAAAAGTCAACGTATTTCGAGCGTTTTTTTAAATTGTACAGGAGGTTCTATTTCAGAATTCAAACAATAATAATTAAGTGTAAACATCTTGAGTTTATTGCAGTACAGCGATAAAAAAAATTTCTTCGCAGAAGTCAATGGAGTCAAAATAATTCACATTATCACACTCGCGTAATTTTTATGTTAAGAACATTCGTGGAAATACTGTCAAAGCCTAACTCTAAACTTCTATTTTTACAGACAAAGATTCATTTAATTAGAGTAATTACATTTTATTGCGTTACATTCTCTTTGTGCCCCTACCTGACCAATGTCCATAATTGGCGTAGGTAATAGTAAAAATTCGAATATTAAATTATAAAAACTAGTCTAATTTACCTAACGCGTTGTTCACTTAATTTTATTTATACATCATGACATCAGGAGACTGGTACATGCACATGTACGCATCGCAAAAAAGGCGTTTTGCATGCTCTGGTAGCATTCGATCGTCAGTTACTTTCGACAACTCGTTGGCTCCTTCCTCGCTCAACCAATATGGAAAGTCGGGACATGGTACCATTTCAGGTATATTGTAGCCATTTTGTTCTCCTGGAATCGAAAAAAAGATTCATTAATGTTAGATATGATGGGAATTTTTCCTGGGGAATAAATCCAATAAGCCAGAGTGAATGTATTTTCAGGCCGAGAATTATTATTTTTTTAATCAGGGTGTTTTTCAAATCCTAAAAAAAAATTCCCTGACAATTCGAGGTTTTTTCCAGGTATCTCTAGATTTTGCAGGTGTCATTTTTCTTGATAAGAAGCCATTCAAGTATTAATAAAAATGTTTGAAAATTTGGACAACACCTTTCAACTTCAGCTTCACATACCAAAATGCTCTAAAAAGAGGGAAAATAAGGAGAATTATAACAAAAATAAGGGAATGAATTCTTTTAGGTAAAATTAATTCTTCATATTTCAAGTAGAAATATTGCATTTTTAGCAAAATAAATGAATTTTTAACCAAATAGTTGAATTTTCAACAAAACAAAAAAAAACGAATTTACAGCCAAACTTTTCAACCAACTAGTTGAATTTGCACTAAAAAAGATCAATTTCCAATCAAAAAAGGAATACTTACATTTTAAGTTGAAAACAATAATTTTTAACAACAAAAAAAAGCGAATTTTGAACAAAATAGTGAAATCTTCAACTAAAATTATGAATTTTCAACAAAGTAGTTCAAATTTCAACACGAGTACTTGAATTTTCAACCAAAAATTATGAAATATCAACAGAAATGTAATAGTTGATATTTCAACCAAAATGATTTTAATTCTAAATCAAAAACAGTTCAATTCAACCAAAATATACGAACTTCCAACGCAATAGTTGAATCCTCAACCAAAACAGACTAATTTTCAACCAAATAGTTGTATTTTTATTCAAACAAAATGAAATTTCTATCAAATGAGATAAATTTTCAAATGAAAAAAACGAATTTTCGATACAAGAGTTCCATCTCAAACCGAAAAGACGAATCAAATAGGTGAATTTTCAACAAAACAGTTACATTTTCAACCCAAATTGTTTAATTTTCAACAAAAAATGATGAATTCTCAACCAAAATTATAATAGTAAACGTTTAAACTAAAAAGAATTAGCATAACAAAAATCGGAATATGTATATACAATTTCCCAAGTTTATTATAAATAATGTTTTCCCAGTCCTTGCAAATATCTAAATGAGTAAAATTGGTTCTATTGATATCCAAAATTACATCGTTGTTTTTTTTTTGTAAAAGTAACTATATAAAAGGACAAGTAATTTCTTGAAAGTATTCATTTTTAACAATTTAATTAAAGTGTTTAATTTAGCAAGCTTTAACAAATGATTACAAGATATTCTTAGATATGAACTATCATCAACAAATAATGAAATTAATTAATCATACTAAAAACGCCATTAATTATTTCTTTAATTTCTTTCTAAAGTCTATGAATTTAAATAATAATAAATTGAACTAATTTTTATCTTGATACTCAAAATTTAGTGCATATTTAACATATTAATATTTTGGAATTGAATAAAAGATATTTTCCTGAGATTACTAAAAATGGTAAGTACAAAAAAGTTTAATTTAAAGTACCTAAATCCGGTACTATAAAAGTTACTTTTACAAATGAAACAACATTGTTATTTAATTTTATATTACAATTTTCATTGAATATTCCACTATATGGTAAGGAATATAACTATTTTGTTGAAATGTCGTATCTTTTGTTTGAAAGTTTAACCATTTGGTTGAAAATGATATTCTTTTGATAAAAATACACCTTCTCTGGTTGATAGTAACTGTCTTCAGAAAACTCGACTTTGGTTCGAAAATTCAACAATTTCGTAATGGTTTCTAGTTGAATTGTAATCTTTTTTGTTTCAAAATTCGACAATTTTGTTAAATTTTCGTCTTTGTAGGTATAAAATTCAACTATTTTGTTAAAAATTCAATTACATATTTGGTTGAAGTCATATTTTTGGTCGGAAATTCTACTGTTTTGTTGAAAATTCCTCCTTTTGGATAGAAAATTCATCTTTTATAGTACAAAATTCCTCCATTTTGGTTGCAAATTCATCTTTCTTGGTTGAAAATTAACTTTTTTGTTGAAAATTAAACTGTCTTCTACAAAATTCGTCTTTGTCTCGAAAATTCAACTATTTTGTTTAAAGTTCGAGTCTTTTTATTGAAAGTCCGACTATTTGGTTTTAAATGTAACTGTTTGGTTAAAAATTATTTTTTCTTAAGATCCAAATATTTGATTGAAAATTCATCTCTTTTGGTTGAAAATGCAACTGATTGTGATTACTTAATTTGTTGTTTGTTCAAAAATTCGACCATTTCTCTGAAAATTCGTCTTTGTAGGTTGAAAATTCAACTATTTCGTTACAAATTAAAAAATTTGGTTAGTCATATTTTTTGGTTTGGTTGAAAATTTATCTTTCTTCGTTGAAAATGAAATTTTTTTGTTGAAAATTCAAATATTTGGTTAAAAATTCATCTTTTTTGATCGAAAATAAATTTTTTTGTTGAAAACGTACCTTTTCTCTAAAAAATTGATCTTTTTTGTTTGAAAATGTAACTATTTGTTTGAAAATGCAACTATTTGGTTAGAAATTCAATTATTTCATTTAAAAAGTTAACTATTTTCCAAACCCTTTAACTTTAACAGTGGGAACGTTTTAATTGCAATGACCGACAAACATTTTTGCGAACCGGGAAAAAACCAGGCATTTTTTCCGGCGAGAAAAGTGGCCACCCTGATAAGATTAATGATTCAAAAAAATACCTTTTCGATCCGCCATGGAATCGAAAAAACACCAAGGGGCTTCGGAACCAGGGCCACATTTAACAAATGACACGTAGTGTGATGTTTCGATGCAAACCACAGCAAAAAGTTCCAGGTATAATCGAGGGACGGAACAATGTTCTTGCAAAACGGCGTAATCCATTGGAATTGTGAGCTTCTTCGGTTTATGATTGACTCTTCTTTCATGGAGGTGTACCTAAAGGGTTTAAAGTATGTTATTACGATTATTTCGCTTTTTACTTCAAATCTATATTTTAAATTGAATGAAACCGTGATTACCTTTTCAAGACAAGCCGTGCAGAAAGCTATGCTTTCCAGACCCTCTCCACATTCACCATAACATTGTTTGCACTCATAGACTGCCAAATTAGAACAAACTGTACACTGCCTTGGAGCTGCAATTAGAATATCAGTGATTCTCTTTTGATTTGAATAGGCGGTTTTTCCGGAAAAGGAGAATTTCGTTTCTACTAATTTTTGTGCTAAAATTTTTTTTTGCTAATTTTGAAAAATCTGTTGAACACTATAGCACTTTCTACTGATACAAATATACCAGAAAAAGATTCAAGAAGACCAGAGATGGGAAAAATAGATAAACAACATAATTGCAAAATGATCATGTTTGAATTTTTTTAAACGTATTTTTATCACTAGATAGATTTTGATTTCTCATTCTCATGCATTTTTTTCTAGCGTAATCTAGAAGGAAATAATTTTTAAAACACAAAAATGACTGAAAACCCTACCTTTTCTGTTTTTGTCTCTGTCGACGTTTAATTTTGTTTCTAATATATTTTCATTAGTTGAAGGCTCTCAGATGATCAAAGCCTTTTTAATATATTTTATAAAATACAATTTTAAAAAATGATTCTTCACAAAAATATGAATATAACAATTTTTTTAAAGATGCAGTTGGCTAACATGTGAAGCCAAGCCATGATTAATTATACGTTATTAGAAGGTCCTAATACACGCCACTTTTTTGCATATTATTTTCGATTTCCACAATTATGTTCCTACAGTCACAATTAACATTCATTTGGGGATATGCCGTTTACGTATTTTATTACATACTACAAACATATTAAAAATTCATTGAAATTCTTAATTATTTATAGCAGGCACTTTCCTCCATTAAAAGTTCATTATTCCTGGTTGTAAAGATGACTATTACATTTTTAGTTGGAAATTCATATTTTTTGGTTAAAAATTTTATTCTTTGGTTGAATATTGAATCATTTTGTTAAAAATTCGTATTTTTGGATGAATTCAACTTTGTGAATTTTAAATAAAAATCCAACTACTTGGTTCAAATTTGAACCACTTTGTGAAAAATTCAATTTTTTGTTTGAAGACTCTTAACTTAGTTGAAAATTCTTTTTTTTTTGCTAAAAGTTTAACTTTTTATTGACACTTTGTCTTTTTGGGTTGAAAATTCAACTGTTTTGTGAAAAAATAATCTTTATGGCTTGATTATTTAACAATTTGAATAAAAAATTAACTATTTTGTTGCAAAATTTTTTTTTTATTGATGTAACTGTTTTTATTTATATTCAACCTTTTTCGGTTGAAATAACAAAACTATTACATTCTTCGCTGAGAATTCATCTTTTTTGGTTAAAAATTCAACTACTTGTTTCAGAGTTGAACTACTTTGTTAAAAATTCACTTTTCTTTTTGGAAGATTCATTATGTTAGTTGAAAATTCAACTATTTGGGTAGAAAATTCAATTATTTAGTTGAAATATAACATTTTTTTAAATTAATAATTACAGTTGAAAATTCAACTGTTTTGTAGAAAATTCGCCTGTTTGGCTTGAGAATTCAATAATTTGGTTGGAAAGTCGTTTTTTTGGAGGAATACAACTGTTTTTTATTTGAAATTAAATCTTTTTTGGTTGAAATATCAAAACCATTACATTTTTTTTAGAGAATTCACATTTTTAGTTGGAAATTAATAATTTCGGTTTGAAAATTCAACTGTTTTGTAGAAAATTCGTCTTTTTGGCTTGAGAATTGCATAATTTGGTGAAAGAATAAAATATGTTTTGGATCTAACATAAAAATATTTTTTTATTGAAATATCAAAACTATAACATTTTTCGATGAGAATTCATCTTTTTCGGTTAAAAATGTAACTACTTGGTTCAAAGTTGAATTACTTTGTTAAAAAGTCATTTTTTTGTTTGAAGATTGATTATTTTAGTTGAAAATGCATCTCTTTGGTTGAAAGTTCGTCTTTTTAGGTATAACATTAATCTTCTTGGTTGAAAATTCATTTTTTGGTTTAAAATACCATATTTTTACTTAAAATATTAGGAATTTAAAGAGTTTCAATTTGAATTTAATATTAGTACCTGCACTAATTTTGTTTAAAGAATTTATTCCTTTACTTCCGTGTAAAATCTTCTCATTATCCCCGTTTTTGGAGAATTTTCGCCTTTGAAGCCTGCCTCTTATCTGTATAAAGATATTTTTGATTTAGTGCTACAAAAGTTATTTATCTTTCGGGCTTAGTTTCTCGATTGAATGATTTGCGATTTCTTCGCTATCGATGACCTTATATACTAAATTCGCAAATAAATCGTTCAGGAATTATTTTTTAATTTGTTCATTTTAGGTGTTTTTACGGGATTTTTCAAATTTAAGGGAAAAAACCGATGGACTGTGATTTCTGTTATTAAAAAACCTTGCTTAAAACTCTCGGCGTTAAGAACGTTAAACCTCTAAAAAAATACTCACAATCTTCTATTATATCCGTGACGTCCAGCAACAAAGTAGGCTGAATTTTCTGGTACATCTTAAAAGATTTCCCAAATCGGGGCATTTGTATAATCAGGCACGAAGGAACTTCTTTCAGCCTAATATTACTCGTCAGGAAACTCTGTTCCAACAACTGTTGTACTGTAGGCAAATTAAGATGTTCGTCCTTCTCCACAAACAGTTGATAGTGATATGCCTCTTGATCAGAACTCAGTTTGAGAAAAGGCTCTGCATTTAGAATCTGTGCTACTAAAGACGTCAAGAATTCTTCTGGATCTGAAAAGTAATATTCATAAATTTGAAATTAATACTGCAAATTCATATTTTTCGTTATAAAAAATGTAACTTTCAGTCGAGTTTTCAAGTACCTTTCTCTTCGCTCGTAAGTCCAGAAATGGACGATAATTTTTCCAGTAAAGTTCTAAGTTTCATGACGCGATCAGCTCGCACGTAAAAATTCTTTCTGAGTGGGTTGACAATTTCCTCACGAAGAACTCTTTGCACTTCTTCATATTGAGGACAGTCTTTTTCATGTGGCGGCCTAGAAGATAAATAAATTATTCAAAATATAAAAAAATTCTTCTGAATATGTCATACGGCATGCATTAATTTCATACATTTATTAGAACTAGAAAGTGGGGATGATTGATTAAACCAGGGTGTTTTTAGCGTTTCTTCATACAAAATTCCAGAACTTTTCCAGGCTTTCCAGGAGAAAAAAAAACATTTCCAGGTACCGATTTTTTTACAGTGAAAAAATACTTTTTACGCAGCACAGTAGAAATTGTAGAGCTAGTGGAAATAAAAAAAGTTGTCATATGCGTTTTTTTTCATACACCCACAAAATCTGATTTTATGGTAAAAACCCCGCTTTTTGGTGATTGTTCATTTTATCACGGTGAAATATCATGAAGCTACAATCGAAAACATTTGTAAATATCTCATTTTTTCCAGATTTCATCAACTTTAACAACAATTTCATACATTTTTGTTCAATATCCAATAGTCTTTTTGTGCTGATACAAACAAAGTGAGTTCAATTCAGTGTGTGATGAGCTATTTTTGACTATAATTGGTTAAAATTTTACTGAGTTATCGAATTTTAAGCTAATTTAGCAACTGAATGCCCAACTACAGCGAAAGCTGACATGAAATTTTCACTCGTTTGCTGAGACAGTACTCAGATCTGATAGTAAAATATATGAAATCGTATAAAAAACGGTAGAAAAGTAGTGGCCGCAAAATTTAATTTTCCAAATTCCCTGACTTTTCCCTGATAAATTTTTTATCCACTCTGACCATTAATATTCAAAGACCAGAATTTTAATCTCGTAAAATTGTTAACATAGAATCTGTTATAAACGGGATAAAATAATTTAAAATTAAAAATTAATTTATTTCAATAAAAAAAAACTTTTCTACAACCAGAGTTGCATTTTCACCAAAATAATGAAATTTTTAACCAAATAGTTAAATTTTTAACCGAATAGTTGAATTTTCAACCTATGAAAATAAATTGTCAAACAAAACGATAAATTTTTAACCAAAAATGGAAAAAGTTACATTTTCGAGGAAAAAATTCATTAAAAAAAAAAAAAATTTTCAACAGAATAGTTAAATTTTTAACCCAAAAAATGTACCTTCAACGAAAAAAATAAAATGTTAACAAAGTGGTTCAACTTTTAAACAATGAGATAAATTAAAAAAATATGAATCTTCAACTTGAATAGTTGTATTTTTAATTAAAAAAATAATTTTCAACTAAACAAAAAAATTATTGTTACAAAGTCGTTCAACCTTAAATCAAGTAATTGAAATTTCTACTCCAAAGATTTATTCTCCACAAATAATGTAATAATTGATATTTAAAGTGAAAAAGATTTTGATTTTGAATAAATAACAGTTAAATTCATTTAAAAAGACAACTTGTGAATTAAATACACGAATGTTAAAATAAATCGTTGAATTTTCAACTAAAAAAGATCGATTCTCACCAAAAAAATGTCAACAAAATAATTACATTTTCAACTAAAGAGATGAATTTTCAACAAAAAAGTTAATTTTCAACCAAGCAGCTGCAGTTTTTACCAAAAATATTAGTTGTCTACCAATAAATCCGAATTTTTAACTAAGAAATACCATTTTTCAGCAGAAAATGGAAAAGTTACATTTTCGAGTAAAAAATTAATTTCAAACAAAAAAAAAACGTATTTTCGAAAGGATAGTTAAATTTTCAATTTAAAAAAAAAATCAATTTTGACCCACAAATGGAATATTCACATTTTTAGTTTAAAAAGGTAATTTTTCAACCATACAAAAAATGAGTAGGAATTTAGTTTTCTAGAAAAAAGAATAATGTAATAGTAGATATTTTAACCAAAAAAGATGAGCTTTGAACAAAATTGTTGAATTTTCAACTAAATAATAAAATTCTTAGCGGAAAATATCAAGAGGTCAAGAGGAAACAAGTGAAATTATATCAAGGTGGCCGGAAACATCATTTTAAAAATTCCCTAATTTTTCTTTGGCAAATTTTTCATTTTCTCTGGCTATTAATATTCAAAGTCCAGCATTTTAATCTTGTAGCATTTTTAACATATAATATTTTATGAACAGAATAAAACAATTCCAAATCATAATTCATAACTTTTCAATTTATTATCCTTGACAGTTATTTAAAGTGCCTCTTATAGAAATTTCCTGACTTTTGCAAGATATTTTTCAAAATCCCTGCCTGGTTTTCCTTGACATTTTTGTTAAAGTTGAAAAAATCGGGAATAAATAAGAAACTTTTAAATATTTTCGATTACAGCTTTGTGATTTTTCACCATGATAAAATGAACAATCTATTGTTAAAACAGCAAGCTTTTTTATTTTTAAAGAAAACAGAAAATTGGAAATCAAATTAAAAATGGCGGAGTTGTTAATTATTATATACATAAACATACCAAAAAACGGTTCAGCAGTCTTTTTTTGTTCTGCCTATAAAAAGTTTAAAACCCTATTTTTTCTTTAAGGTAATACAAATTTCAGGACTATGAGCAAAATTCAAGGACTTTTCCATATTTTCAAGGATTTCCAGGACGCTAGACACCCTGATTAATTGTGGGAGTTGAGGAGGGAGTATGTTACCTGAATAAAAGATTGTCAAACACACTGGTAAACGTAAACATGCTGAAGAGAGTAGCGTCTAGATAGCAGGAATTGTGATGACCTTGTATTCCACGATTTTTACCACAAATTTTCTCTAAATCACCCTTGACAGAAATAGGCCGCACTATTCCGACAACCACTGAGCTTTCCATGTTCCCGAAATTATTGTCCAAATTTCCTTTTAATTTATGGCTGTCGACCTTTCAATTAAATTTTCATTGCAATATACTTTTTAATAGAATACAAAATTCTAATATTAAATTACTTATTACCAAAATCAATATTAAGAAGTTTATACTTGTCTAATTCAACACAAGATTTTTAACATATGATATTTTTCAATAAGATTATTTTTTGTAGAGTATAAATAAAAAAGGAAAGATGAAAATTTTATTTTATAAAAACTGAGATGTAGACTTACAGGAGTTTCGAACTGATGGCATTTTTTTATGTCTGTGAACAAGGCTCTCTGTGGTTTACATTTAAAATATCTTACTTCTTTGTAAATTCCATCCGTTCCCAAGTCATGTTCATTTTCCTGCAGAACATTTTTATTAATACTTATAGTTACGAAATTGAAATAATTGTGAATAAAGGTTTCAAAAAAAAAAGAAAATTTGTCATATGTGTAAAAACTTAATTTTAAATTATTGATTCTGTCTTAAATTTGAAATTAAAGAACCTGCTCTAACTAATTTCCACTTACAAGAATATAGAAGAAGTAAGAATGGAAAGAGGAAAATGAGGTAGACTTCCAGGGATTGATCTCCCTTGAATTCAGGTAAACAAACTATAGTGGAATCTTTTCAAATCTGTGTGAATTCTTTTACAATCTTTTGAAATCTTTTGAACTCTTTAAAAATGTCTGCGAATTCTTCGAAATTTACAAATCTTTATAGTCATGGTGAAATGATTAAAATCTCTCTGCATTCTTTGAAATCTTCGTGAAATGTTTCGAAATTTGTGTAATATTTAAAATTATTCTAGAATATTGTAATTCTTTTTTGTGCTCTTTGTGAAATCATTGAAAAATCATTGTGAATGCGTATAAAATCTTCCTGAAATGGTTTGAAAATTTTATGAAATCTATGTGAAATATTGTGAAAACTTTAAAAAGCTTAATGAAATATTTAAAATCTTCGAATTGTTTGTATAATCTCTTGAAATCTTTGGGAAATTGTATGAAATCTATGTGAAATGTTGTTAAAATTGTTTGAACCTTTGTGAAATATTTGAAATCTTCGAATTCTTTATATGATATGTTGAAACATTTGAAAATCTTTGTGAAATTTTATCAAATCTATGCGAAATGTTGTGAGAACTTTTTAAATCTTAGTGAAATATTTTTAAAAATTGGTGAAATATAACGAAATCTATGTAAAATGCTGTGAAAACTATTTAAACTTTTGTGAATTATTTCAAATCTTCGAATTTTTTGTGTAATCTGTTGGAATATTTGAAAACCTTTGTGAAATTTTAGTAAATCTATGCAAAATGTTGTGAAAAATTCTTAAATCTTTGTGAAATATTTGAAATTATTCTAAAGTCTTTGAATTCCTCTTGTGTTGTCTTTGTTAAATATTTGAAGTCTTGGAAATATTTTTGAATTCTTTTGAAGACTGTGAAATCTTTCGAAAATTCGAAAATCTTTGTAAAATTTGGAAATCTTGGAAATATTTGTAAAGTCTTTAAAAAATTTTGTGAAATCTCTTGAAAATTCAAAAATATTTGTGAAATATTTGAAATCTTTTAATTCTGTGTGTAATCTGTTGAAATATTTGAAAATCTTTGTGAAATGTTTTGAAAACTTTTGAAATTTTGTGAAATACTTAAAATCTTCGAAATGTTTGTGAGCCATTAAAAAATTGTTTGAAATCTTTCTGTAATGTTTTAAAAACTTTTAAAATGTTTGTGAAATATTTGAAATCTTTGAATTATTTGTGTAATTTGATGAAATATTTGAAAATCTTTGTGAATGACTTTGAAATCTTTGAGAAATGTTTTGAAATCTTTGTGAAATGTTTTGAAATCTTTGTGAAATGTTTTGAAATCTTTGTGAAATGTTTCGAAATTATTGTAAAATCATTGTAAAATATTTCAAATATTTGCGAATTCTTTTGACATTTTATAAAAATCTTTCTGACATGTTTTGAAAACTTTTAAAATCGTTGTGAAATAGTTGAAATCTTTGAACTATTTGTGTAATCTGTTGAAATATTTGAAAATCTTTGTGAATGACTTTGAACTCTTTATGAAATGCTTTGAGATCTTTGTTAAATATTTCAAATCTTGGAAATATTTATGAATTCTTTTGAAATCTTTTAAAAATTTGCAAATCTTTGTGAAATCTTCTGAAAATTTTCAAATTTTTCTGAAATATTTGAAATGTTTAAATTCTCTGAGTAATCTGTTGAAATATTTGAAAATCTTTCTAAAATATTTGAATTATTTTTTTCATCTTTGTGAAATCGTTGGAAATTCTTTGTGAATGCTTTTGAAATCATTATGAGATGTTTTAAAATCTTTAAGAAATTATTGTGAAATCTTTGTGAATTCTTTTGAAATCTTTGTAAAATGTTTTGAAAACTTTCAAAATATTTGTGAAATATTTTGAGAACTTTTGAAATCTTTTGAAAATTGTAAAATCTTAGTGAAATAATTGAAATCTTTAAATGCTTTGTGTAATATGTTAAAAATATTTTAAAATCTTTATGAACATTTTTGTACATTTTTTAAATCTTTGTGAAATATTTGAAATCTTTTAATAATCTTTGTAAACAATTAAAAATCTTGGAAATTTCTGTGAATTCTTTTGAAATTTTTGTGAAATATTTTGAAAACTTTCTAAATATTTGAAAAAAATTTTAATCTTTGTGAAATATTTGAATTCTTTGTGTAATCTTCGTAAAATCTTTGAAAACTTTGAAATCTGGTATATACTCGAAAGTCGAGTGGTCAACTCCTCGGTAGGCTTGAAAATATGTAATAAAATTTTTTTATTCTTACTAGTTCAACGGCTGCCATTATCTTTCCTGGGGGAAGGCCTCCTGGAGTTCCGATCCATCTGACGACACCAGAACGTGTTTCCTTATCCAAAAGCACTTTAACATTCGATCCAATACACAAATCTCCTGCATCAGGTACCAACGCATGCTTATTGTTTTCCTTTTTTTCAAACTCATCATCTACAAAAATTATGTCAAGAGCGATAAAAATCAATGTTTTCTGATACTCAACTAGAATAATTATTAATTCTAAATAAATTTTGTACATATTAATACACTTTTCGCGAAAAAGCGCTAGACACGAGGTGAGATTTCCAGAAGAGTTTAGAGTTTTCATTTTTTAGATTTCGAACTGCCTATTTCTCACCGTAATGCATCCAGTTCTGACCATTGTAGTTATTATCTAAATCACTGTAGGCGTCTGAATCAGTATCACTGCTCCACTTTTGTTGCAAAAGAAAAAGGGGGATTTCTTGAACGATCGTCGCCATTTCATAACAAAATTACACTAAAGGGAAGATTATTCACGATTCTCCCGGTGAGTCTATGCGCGGAATAGGCGGCTGGTTTATTTTTAAACGCTTTAGTTATTTTTACCCATCTTCGCGGTATGCGGAAGGCCACTCAAGTACAAGCATTATTTATCAAATGCACAAGAAACAATAGGAAATATAAACCAGGACTACAAGCCAAATTTTCTTATAAATTCCAAAAAGAAATTTGTTTACTCTATGACGAAATTATTTAGAAATCGCAAGAAAAATTTCTAGTCCAGGAACAGCAAAAAGTAAGTAAATAAAGATAACCTTATTGTTTCTAAATATCATAAAAAGATTTGCTTTCTAGTCTTTAAAGTATAGTTTGAAATTTATTTAAAATATATTTTGCAACAGTTTGCACCCCTGACATGAATATTCAGGTATAGTAAAATTTGCGCTTCATTATTGTAACAGAAATTCAAGTTAAATGTATTTCCTTGCAAAATAACGAATTGACTATCCAGGAAATTGAATTACGCTTTGAAGCCTTATGAGACCGTCCATAAACTACGTTACCAATTTTAAGCTATTTTTGACAAACTGGAATCAATATGAGAAACTTTAAACTCTTGAGATTCCAAGCCGAAATATATTGTATCTGCAACAAAATAGTTGAATTTTCAATTAAAATAGATTTTTCACAAACGAAATGAATTTTCAAGAAGAAAAATTAACTTTTAACCAAACAGTTACATTAAAACCCAAATAGTTGAACTTTCAAGCAAAAGAGATGAATGTTTCAACAAATGTTTCAACTGTTATCAAAAATGAAAAAAAATGGTGTCAAAATAGTTTAATTTTAACCTGCAAAGATGCATTTTCAACCTAATGTTGAAATTTTCGAATAAAATAGATTCAAATTAAACTACATGACGAATTTTTAACCAAACAGTTGGATCCTCAACCAAAAAGATGAATTCTCAACAAGCAAGATTAATTTTCTAACAAAAAAGACAAATTTGCAACAAAATACATGAATTTTCTAACATATAGTTAAATTTGCAACTTACAAACGATAAATTGCCAACCAAAAATGGAATAGTTTTCAGATAAAAAACTCATTTTTACCACAAAAAAACGAATTTTCAACAAAAAAGTTACATTTTCAAACAAATAGTTTAATATTCTACCAAACTGTTGAATTTTCAAGCCAAAATGACGAATTTTCTACAAAACAGTTCATTTTTCAACCGGAAAATATGAATTTTCAATTTAAATGAATCTTTAAAAAAAAAATAATTGTTGGAAAAGTAGTTTAACTTTAAACAAATAAGTTAATTTTTCAACCAAAAAAGACGAATTTTCAACAAAATAGTAGAATATTCAACAAAACACATGAATTTCAACCAAACAGTTGCATTTTTACATTTTTAATTTAAAAAAATAATTCTTAAAGAAAAAAACAAATTTTCAACAAAATAGATTAAAATTCATATAAAAGACGAATTTTCAACAAAATAGTTGAATCATCAAGAAGCCACATGAATTTTCAACCAAACAGTGGCATTTTTACATTTTTAATTTAAAAAATTAATTCTTAAAGAAAAAAAAACTAATTTCAACAAAATAGATTAAAATTCATCAAAAAGATGAATTTTTAACCAAATAGTCCAATCCTCGACCAAAAAGCTCGATTTTTAACAAACAAGATTAATTTTCTAACCAAAGAGACAATTTTTCAAGAAAATACATGAATTTTCCACCAAATAGTTGAATTTTCATCTTATTAACGATAAATTGCTAACCAAAAATGGAATAGTGTAGTTTTCAGATTAAAAAAAATATAATTTTTACAAAAAAAAATAATTTTCAACCAAAGAGGTATATGTAAAACAAAATAAATGTTTAACAACGTAGTTCTACTTTAAACCAAGTAGTTGAATTTTCAATTTAAAAAAATGAATTTTCAACCAAACAGTTGTATTTTTACATTTTTAGTTAAAAAAAATTAATTCTCCAAGAAAAAAACGAATTTTCAACAAAATTGATTAAAATGCATCCAAAAGATGAATTTTTAACCAAATAGTTCAATCCTAGACCAAAAAGATGGATTTTCAACAAACGAGATTAATTTTGTAACCAAAAATACAATTTTTCAACAAAATACATGAATTTTCCACCAAATAGTTGAATTTTCATCTTATAAACGATAAATTGCTAACCAAAAATGGAATAGTTTAGTTGTCGAATTAAAAAAATATAATTTGTACAAAAAAAAAAGAATTTTCAACAAAAAATTACATTTTCAACCAGAGAGATACATGTAAAACAAAATAAAGTTTTAACAAAGTAGTTCTAATTTCAACCAAGTAGTTGAATTTTCAATGAAAAAAATTAATTTTCAACTGAATAATTGAATTTTGAACCAAACAGTTGTATTTTTAACACAAGAGATGAAGTTTCAACTAAAATGATGAATCTTCGAAATAAAAGATGAATTTTGAACAAATGAGTTGAAAATTCGACCCAAAAGTTGATTTTTAGCCAAGAAGATTAATTTTCTAAAAATATAGTAGTTAAATTTTCAACTAAAGAGATGAATCGTCAACCAAAAAAATAATTTTAAATAAATTAGTTTAACTTTAAACCAAGCAGTTTAATTTTTGACCAAAAAGACTTTTTAACAAAATAGTTGCATTTTCAACAAAATAATTAAAATTTCAAGTGAATAATAAAATTTTTAATCAAATGAGATGAATTCCGAACCAAAAATAGTTAGATTTTCTTAATTAGTTTTATTAATTCAGTTCGCATTTGAGCAAAAAAAAACCGAGAAAGAGAAAGAAAATTTTCTTGAAAACATGAGAAAAAGAATTCTTTTAAAAAAAGAGGAAAAGAGAGCAATAGGGAAAAGAGTGTGAAGTCTGAAATATGAAAGTGACTTTCAAACTTATTAAATTCGTAACATTACTCCCACTGACCCCCAAATGGTAAAGTAGTTTATGGACGCCCCTTATTGTATAATATTCCTGATTTCCGCAAGTTTTTCTTCAGTATGGTATATTATGTTTATTTATTTGATAGTAAAAGTACATAATTACCAAAATGTAATAAATTATAATCCTCAAGGATTCTGCTGCCTTTGCAATTATCACTTGTTGAACCCAATACTGTTTTGAATACTGGATGCATTGAATTAGTCAACAATGCATCTTTGGGAAGAGATAGCAATTCACGATTATTATTAGCGCTATCATCAAATCCATATCTATCCAAAATCGAACCATTGATCTTCGTAGATTCGTTGTTGCGACTGTTTCCGCTACTAAGAAAATCTTCCGCTCGTTTTGGTATAAGAATATCGTTGTTCAAATACGCTGTTGAAAAATAAATACCATTTTAATGATTACTTTCGATCAAGAATACTTTATAAGGAATGTTGATACTTTTCAAGCGGTTTTCTTATTTGAAAAACTTGAGCCCTTCTAAGGACTCAATAATCATTTGATAAAATATCACACACAATCCTTAAATATATTTGTAATTTGAAATCATTACTTCTTTCCACATTTCTGAAACTGTCCAAAGTTTCTTGACTGCAAGGTGTAATACTGTTTACTGCTGTAAATGTTATATTCGCAGGCTCTTTTCCTTCCTAAAAATAATAATCAGATAAAATCAATCTTCAATAAGAAAACATTGAAAATAATTTCACAATAGTTGATGAAAAAAAATTTGTTTCTTAATTTATTTTAAACACTTTTAGTAACATAAAAAATTCGTAAAATACATGAATTTTCAACGAAATAGTTCAGTTTTCAACTAAAAGTTTAAAGGTTGATATTTCTAGCAAAAAATACTTTGATTTTCAATCAAAAACAGTTGAATAAAACCAAAAAATACGATATTTCAACAAATTAGTTGAAGCCTCAACTAAAACATGCTAATCCTCAAACCAAAAAGAGTTTGAAACCAAAAGTTTGAATTTTTAAGCCACAAAGTCAAATTCCCTGCAAAACAGTTGAGTTTTTAGCCCGAGAATATAAACTTTTAACAAAAAAGTTGAGCTTTCAATCAAAAAATAAGAATTTTCTACTAAAATAAATTAATTTACAACCTACAAAAGATGAGTTTTCAACAAAATAAATAAATTTTGAACTAAGAAAGGTCAATTAAGAATAGAACAGTTAAAATGTTAGAGAAATTAAAAAATTACAGAAAAAAACATGAATTTTCAAAAAAATAGTTCAACTTAAACCTAAAAAAGACGAGTTTTTAACAAAATAAATAAATTTGTAACTAAAAAAGATCAATTTTCAATTAAAAATCGAACAGTTAAAATGTTAGAGAAATAAGAAAATGTTTAAAAATACGAATTTTCAAAAAAATAGTTAAATTTCGAATAAAAAAACTTTCATCCGAATAAAATAAATTTAAAAAAAATAGTTAAATTTTTAGTTCAAGAAATTTACTTTTTCACTAAAATGATGAAGCTTCAACCAAAAAAATAAATTTTTAACTAAATAGTGGAATTTTCAACCCGAAAGATTAATTTTTTACTAAAAAAAAGATTTTAGAATCAAAGAAATTAATTTTTATCCAAAATGATGAAGTTTCAACTCATAAATATTCTCATTTTCATTGAAAAACAGTCGAATTAAACCCACAAATACGATATTTCAAGAAATTAGTTGAATCCTCAACCAAAAATTTTCTACCAAAAAGACGAGTTCTGAACACAATAGTTTAATTTTCACCTAAAACAGATCAGTTTTCAACTTATAACAGTTAAATTTTGAGTAAAAAAAAAATCAACAAACAGATGAATTTTCATCTGAGAAGATTAAATTTCTATCAAAAAAGATCAGTTTTCGTCAAAAAATGAAATAGTTAAATTTTTAGTTTAAAAAATGTATTTTTCAACTGAAACGATGTAAATTTTCAACAAATTCATTTTTAAACCAAAGAAATAATATCTCAACTGAAATGATTTTCAAAAAGAAAAAAAATGAATTTTTAACCAAATAATTTACATTTTCAAATCGAAAGGCGAACTTTATACCGAAGAAGACAAATTTTCAAATAAAAATGATAAATTTTCGACGAAAAATAGAACAGTTAATATGTTAGAAAAATAAATTTTCAACCGAATAAAAAAGGTGAATTTCCAACAAAATAGTTAAATTTTTTACCTAAAACAGATAACTTTTTAACTTGAAATGGAATAGATAAGTTTTCAGTAATAAAATCAATTTTCAACCAATTACAGTAAATTTTCAACCAAATAGATAAATCTTCATGTAAGAAGATTGAAGTTCTATAAAAAAAGACAAATTTATGACAAAAAATGTAAATGGTTAAATTAAAAAAGTTAAATGGTTAGTTCAAAAAATTATTTTTTTTTTCAGTTAAAAAACTAATTTTCAACAAAATAAATGAATTTTCAACCAAGTACATTAATTATGTACCAAAAAAGATGAATTTGTAACAAAATACATGAATATTCACCCAAATATTTTAATTTTTAAAGGAATTTTCAAGCTAATAGTTAAATTTTCAAACAAAGAAATGAATTTTCATCCAAAAAGATGAATTAGTCATCAAGAAGATTAATATTCTACCACAAAAGACAAATTTCCAATAAAAGGCAGTCGTTTCAAACCAAACAGTTCAATTTTCTGTGAAAAAAATTAATAAAAAAAAAGTAATTTTCAAGAAAATAGTTGAATTATTAACCAAAACAGATCATTTTCAACTGAAGAGTTGTTATTTTTAAGCAAAAAAGATGCAATTTTTTAAATTCAGTTTATCGCAAATTCGCTGACATTCCCTGACCTGTATCAACCCTGGGAAATACATGAAACCCTATAAATAAATTCCACAAATTCTTGACGAATCCGATTCCCAAATTGATGTCTTACCCTCACGAAAACACTTCTCAAATTGACAATTAACCAATGATTCAATTACCTGTAAATCAAGGCCAAAAAAAACTCCATCCCCCAATTCTGGCACCGGTCCAATTAAAGTGACAGTTGCCAGACACTTGACAGTTGAAACGCCGTTGGGAGAAAACCACACTCTGTTTTTCTCTCGAATGTTTTCAATATCTTTACACAATTGTT
This sequence comes from Andricus quercusramuli, assembly GCA_932178445.1. Lineage (NCBI taxonomy): Eukaryota > Metazoa > Arthropoda > Insecta > Hymenoptera > Cynipidae > Andricus > Andricus quercusramuli. Next base: position 46,471 of record CAKNXH010064331.1, on the reverse strand, counting down.
TATTACTTGCAATTCTCACTCTGTCTTCAGGCACAGTAACTGCAGCTAAATAATGCCACAATTTTTTCGATACTGGAATAAGGTCATAAATGTCACATTTCCACTCTGTGTTGTGCCACAAACTACATTCGTGTGGATCCTTGACTTTTATTCGAATCCCATCTAATTCCGTCCCAACTGCTTCCACGAGCATTCCCCGTTCTAAAGTATTGACATTGACCTCACATTTTCCGGAAATTCTGGTCAAACGCGTATCTTTTTTCGCTACGTAGTGCTGTGTCCTTAAATGTTCCTCGATCATTTTGCTTAGAGACCAATCCTCCATCTCGAATCAAGAGCATTTATTTCATTTACTCCGTAAAAATTACTTTTAACAGAAGAGTGTTTTTTACTCTTTTTAGTAATCTCATCAAAGTAAATGAGTTAAGTATTGTCATTATAGGTAGTGTTCTTGATGACGACACAATTTAAAAACACGTTTTTGCTCCAAACTATTTTGGATTGTCTCAAAATTTCATTAAACAAGTCCACGGACGTGTAGAAGGATGTCCACAGAATCATATTGTGTAAATGCAAATTTCTTAGAATATCTCAGCATTACAAGAAAATTCAGATTATAATAATGCGTAGCACCAGAACAATCCACGTTTCTTTTTACCTGTCGTTGATTGTTGGATTTTGACAACAACGTGTTATTATCTCTCTCAAGAACACAAATGAAAGCTGATAGGGGAGCTTACTCGTATAAGCCACTAGGTGGCGCTAGCTGCTCTAGTCCAAGTACCGCGAAACTTCAAATTTTATAAATGAAAAATCGCTTTACTTTTATAAATTAAAATTAATAATGAAAATTTTTAGTTTATTCATAAAGTAAAGCAAAAAAGTGAGTTACTCAGTTTCGAATAAGAACTTCAATATATTAATCACTCGGTAGTTTTTGTTGTGTAGTTCTGATTTTACAAGTTTATAACAATATTGTACTAAAAGAACGTTTCAAAGTACAAGCTTTCAAAAGTTTTCTATTTTTTAGAGCGGAAGCTTACAAATTCTATATTTTCAGGATAAAAATTCAACTGCCTTGTCAAAAAGTCGTCATTGTGACTTGAAAATTTAATAATTTGGTTGACATTTTTTTTCTTGGCTCAAAAATCCTGTTGAAAATTCTTCTTTCTTGTTGAATGCAAGTGTTTTTCATTTAATTTTTCTTCTTTTTATTTGAAAATTTAACGAATTTTTTGAAAATTGGTGCTTTTTAATTGAGTTCAACGGATTTTAATTGAAAATTAATATTTTGTTTGGTTGAAATATATCAACTATTACGTTTTTCGTTGAGAATTCATCTTTTTGTTTGAAAATTTAACTATTTTGTTGAAAAGACGTTTTTTGAGTTAAAAATTAATTTTTGTTTCAACTGAAATTTTAAGTATTCCATTTTTGGTAAAAGTTTGATCGTTTCCAGTTAAGAATTCATGTATTTTAATAAAAATTAGTCTTTTTTGGTGAAAATTATTATTCTTGGTTGAAAATTCATCATTCTGGTTCAAAGTTAATTTCTTTATTTGAAAAGTTAATTATTTTGAACGAATTTTGTTTTTTTTTTGCTTGAAAATTTATTAAGAAAATTCTTGTTTGGAATTCAATTTTTTGACTGAAAATTTAATTATTATATTTATGGCTGGAAATTGATATTTTTAGTTAAAAATTCAACTACATATTTATATGATTGAAAATTCGTGTTTTTGGATAAAAAATATTTTTTCTTGTTTAAAAATTTATTTCTTTGTTGGAGAATTTAACTATTTTCTTGAGAATTCCCTTTTTTTGGTTAACAAACATTTTTTAACTGAAAATGTAACGTTTAAAATGTTATCTTCTTTTGTTGAAAATTCATTTCTTCAACTGAATTATTTAATTACAAAATATCTTTTTAGCTGAAATTTTTTTTTTCTAGTTAAAAAATCATTTCTATAGTTAAAAATTGTTTTTTTTCGTTCAAACGCTTTTTTTAACAGAAAAAATAGCTAATCCATTTTTTGTGAAAGTATACACTTTTTAGTTGAAAATTCAACTAGGTGTGGTAGAAAATTCGTCTTTATAGTAGAAAATTATATCTTATCTTTTTAAAAATCATATTTTTGATTGAAAATTGAACGGTTATTTGGAAATTCGTTTTTTTGTTGTTCAAAATTTAACTATTTAATTTTTGGTTCAAAATCCATTTTTATCATTCGAAAATTTAACTATTCGGTGTAAAAAAGTAGGAAATATTATGAAAACACGTACTTTGAAACATTCTTTCAGAACTACGCAACAAGCACAGACCAGTACTCAAAATATTACAATTTTGCTTTCCGAACTGAATGACTCACACTTTTACTTTGTTTTATGAATAAACTATAAATTTTGATTATTAATTTGTATACAAAAAGGTATTTTTCATTTATGGAAGTTGAATTTTCGCGGTACTTTGACTAAAACCGCTAGCGCCACCTAGCGGCTGGTAATTTTCACGGAGAAATATGGTCACGTGACACAGAAAAGTGCTTCTGCGCAAAGATGAACGCGATTTTTAAATACATTTTTTTGAGATAGGAGATTTTGGATATTAATATGGTTATAATATTAGACTTGATAGAAATTTTCATCCATAAATAACTCAAATAAATAATTCAGTAATTAAAATAAAATTGAAGGTACTTAAATTTACCCATTTTTAGTATTTTTCTTTATATCATTATTACGCATGCGTGCCCGTAATCCGCCATCTTTCACTACGATTTCTTCCCGCTTCCTGTTTCCGGTGAGTGCAGTTCGGTTCTTCCAAAACAACCGTATTTTTTACTAAAAATCCGTCGAATTCCCGACGATCCGATAATTTATCATAAAAATATCACACGAGAAATATTTGTACGTAAAAATATTGCCTTATTTTACAATTCGTGTGTGAATAATTGCCGAAATACTTTTGTTGTAGAGCACCCAACCTCAGACTAAATTGCAATATTCGATTTTTAGCGAGATTTACAAGTCCTATTTTAATTTTCAGTTGTTGCAGTGAAAAGCACACGTGAAAAATGGCAAAGTCCAAGAATCACACAAATCACAATCAGAGTAAGTAACTACATAATTGAATTTATAAATGCATGAAAAGAATTTAACCTCACACTGTCAGAAAGCTGTCTCTAATGCAAACGTGCTCTTTGTGACTTTATTAGAGTAATTGAAAGGTGGACAGGCAAAAGGAGGCAACTGACCATTTTTTCAAGAATGGGAATTTTTGCTAGAATATTCTCAAAAATTCAAATACACATGTTAAAACTGTTCGAAAACGTATTTTTTATGGTAGCATATAGTTAAGTTACATTTTCATATCTACTAAAAATAATGACTTTTATCATGAAACTATTTTTTAAGATATTTACGAAAGGCATATATTTCAATATGTTCATGGTTCAGTAACAAAAAATGTAAATTTTATTATTTATAACTGCCTAAAAGCGAAAAATGGTCACACTGTGACACCGTCTCATTGGAAATTTATTTTTTAGGAACTACATAACTTTTTTCTTCGTGTTCATAAACGGAAAATCTCGGGGACGTATCACCATTAAAAAAATGAAAATTATAATTTTTGTCGCGATTTTAAGACTCTTCAAAAACCATGAAATTCTAACCTCAAAACTAAAACTTAATTTTCTCGGAACTGAATGATTTTTGTTTCATCAAGCTTTTTTCCGTGTATTCAGTAACGCAATATCTTAGTGATGGATCATCAATTTATTTTGTTATTGAATCGGACAGGGTAAAAAAAAAGTCTAAACCCGAGATGGATCACCTTCGGACAATATTTTCTCATAACTGGAAGCTTCTTTTCAATTAAACTTTTTTGGTATTGATTAAGCAATACATCAGCTCGAAAGAAACTTTTTTTTTTAATTGCAATTTTGATTTTACACAATGTTTTTTCGCTCTACTGCACAATTGCCATGTTGTCAGTTGCCCCATTTTGCCTTTCCGCCCTTCAATTTTTGTTTTTAATTTCTTGCGTCATTATATGCATAAAGTTGAAAGCATTTTGTATTCGTTTATTTTATATTAATAATAACCAACATTCGTGTAGTCTTGAATTTTTATTGTCAATTTTTTAAAAGCTTTTCGTCTATGCCCAGGAAATACTTGGAAAATGTATAAAAACTATTTAAATCGCATATTGAATTTAAAAGTTTCGAAATTAAGGATTTGCAAGGTGGCCGCAGGTCAGGGAAAACCGTGAAATCAGGGGATCTTGTTGGTCAGGGAAGTCAGGGATTTAAAAAAAATGCAAAAGTCAGGGAATTTCTTTAAGAAGCACTTTAAGTGACTCTCAAGAATAATCAGGGCTGCTACACTTTTGGTTACTTCCTTTTCTCAATTTTAAATAGAGTTCAATAATTTCAAGGGTTTCCAAAAAATTTGAGAGATTTGAGGGTATTTTTAAAATTCCAAGGAACTTTTAAGAGCTATTCAAACATTTAATGGGATTTCAAAAGATTTTAAAGAATTTGAAACAGCTTTAAAAAGTTTCAAGCCATTTCAAAGGATTTAAGTGATTTTAGGGTATTTCAAATGATTTCAAAAAACTTGATTAGATTTCAATACTTTGAAGCGATTTCAATTTTTTTTAAAGATTGTAGGGTTACGTTTAAAAATTCCAAGGAATTTTCAAGAGCTTTAAAAAATTTCAGGTGATTTCAAAAGATTTTAAAGTATGTGAAATACCTTAGGGTATTTTAAATGTATTTCAATAATTTGAAGTGATTCCAAATTATTTAAAATATTTTAGGGTATTGTAAAAGAGTTTACATGGCCTATAAGGTTTTTAGATGTTTTAAAAAATTCCAAGGGATTTAATAAAATTTCTAGAGATTTCAAGAAATATCAAATTTCATAGAATTTCACGGGATTCTTATAATATTTTAATGAATTTATTCACAACAATAGAGGGATTCTGTAGGATTTCAAAGAATTAAAAATATTTCAAGGTATTTCGAAATTTTTTAAAGAAGTTTACAGATTTTAGGATATTTTAAAAGACTCCAAGGAATTTTAAAGATTTCAGGGTATTTTTTAAAGTACCTAATAATTTTCAAGAGCTTTAAAAAATTTCAAGGGATTTCAAAATTTTTGAAAGGATTTGTAATCTTTTTAGGGCCATTCAAAAGATTTCCAGGAATTTTTAATATATTTCAATAATTTGAAGGGGTTCTAAAGAATTTTAAAGATTTCAGGGTATTTTTTAAAATTGCAAGGACTTTTCAAGAGCTTCAAAAAGTTTCAAAGTATTTTAAATATTTTTAAAGATTTCAAGGAATTTTAAATAGATTTCAATAATTTGAAGGGATTTTAAAGAATTTGAAAGATTTCAGAGTGTTTCTCAAGTGCTTTAATAAATTTCAAAGAATTGAACTTTGAAGGTTTTTAAAAATATTTTAAAGGATTTGTAATATTTTATAGTATTTTGAAAGTTTCTAAGGAATTTTGATAAATTTCAAGAGCTTTAAAAAATTTTAAGGGATTTCAAAGGATTTGAAAATTTTAAGATATTTTGAAAGATTTCAAGGCATTTTCTAGAGACTAACAAATTTGCAAATAATTTCCAAGGATTTTAATCATTTTAAGGAATTTAAAAAGAATTTTCATCATGTTTTAAAGAATGTTCTAGAATTTCGGAAGATCTGGAACGATTTTATAGGATCTACAAATTTTTAGGATATTTTTTTTAATTCCAAGGGATTTCATAACATTTCTGAGGATTTCAATGATTTCAAGGGATTTTCAAAGCTCTCAAGATACTTTAATAAATTCTACAGGATTTTAGGAAATATCAGCAGATTAATAGAATTTCACGGGATTTAATAGTATTTTAATGGATTGCAAAGAATTTATTTCGATGAAATGAAAGATTTCGTGGGGTTTTAAAGATTTGAAGAGGGTTTTAAATATTTAACGCTGAATTCTTATTAATTTATCCTGAATTCTTTTATGTTCTTTGGAATTTTTTTAATTCTTCTCAATGCACTCAGTTCTAATCAATTCAATGGATTGTTTTGAATTTTTTAAATCCTTGTTTAATTCATCCTGAAGTCTTTTAAACTCACCTTATATTCTTAGTTATTTTATTAAATCCTTTTGAATTTCCTTGAATTTTTCTAAATTCATTCCAAAGTTACTGAATTCAATGAATTTGTTCGTATTTTTGAAATTTTTTCAATTCATTTGAATTTTTTAATTCACCTTGAATTTTTATGATTTTTATCAAATTCTGCTAATTTTACTCCTAATTCATTTGAATTCTTTTGAATTTAACTTGAATTTTTTGAAATCTTAGTTAAATTATTAATGCACATGGTTTTAAATAGGTCACTTTTTTCAAATTTTCAAAAAAAGATGTGGTAGCCCTGAGAATATTAAATTTAAAATTGTTTTATGTATTTTATTTATAAAAGGTTATGCAATATTAGAATTTTGGTATGTATATACTTGATCAGGAAAAATAAAAAATTACTCAAAAAATTTTGAAAATTAAGTTTTGCAGCCATCCTGATATGAATTAATAGTGTCGTTTTTAGTTTTTAAAAATCAGTAAAATTATTCTTTGTATCTTTCATGAATTCCCTTAATTGTAAGCATTTTAATTTTTAAGAACACGTTTGAAAATAGGATATTTTTTAAATATAGAAAATTAAATTTTCAGGCAGAAAGGCTCACCGCAATGGAATCAAGAAGCCAAAGCGCTACAGGCACGAATCTACCCTTGGTGTAAGTTATCTGTTCTTTTGAGTTGCAAAGTGAAATATATTTTGAAATTTAAAACAAGGTCTTTAGCCATTTATAAATTTAAAGAAATATAAAATCAGAACTAGTCCTCTGGATTCAGAAAAGAGGGTTTTCGTTAGTTTATTTGTGAAAATCTAAAGAAAATCAGGGGGCTTCACATTTATTTGCATTTTTTTTTTAATACGGGAGCTTGTTTTTCTTCTTTTAAAAAATGATGTGACATTTCACTTTTCAGTATCTTTTAACGCATAAAACTTATAAGTTTCAAAAGTTTACTAATAATGAAATTGGTTTCGAAACGTAACGATGTTTAATATAAGAATAACGATTTTACAGATGGACTTGAAATTCTTGCGTAATCAGCGATTCGCTAAGAAGCACAATCTGAAACCAAAAGCACAGATCAAGAGGGCAGCTGAACGTGTAGCTCTGCGCGAATCTAAGAAATAAATTCTTTGTAATTATTTGCTTTAATAAAAGATAAAATCAATTTTCTAGTCTCATTTATTAAATCTTTCTGGTTTCTCATTGCGGTCAGCGTTTTCTATTTTATATAAACTCTAAGGAGATGATAAGTTTTGTCGTTTTTTATGTTTCATAAATATTCATACAAATTGCACGTAATTATTTTCTTAAAATGTTTCAACTTTGCAAGGAAATGTTATTATTTTCATGAATGAGTGCAGATGTAAGATCTTTACTTTGAAGTCTTGAAATATTAATTATTCTAATTTTAACTATGTTCTATGAGTTGACAATTTCTTTCAGGCTTATCTATTTAAATTCCTGAGTTTATAAAAAGAGAAAGCATATTCGAGCGAGAGCGTAAGTGAAATCGAAAATGGCTGCCGCGAACAGTACTGTTGATCGTCGAGGAGTGCAAAATCAAAAAATGTCAACGAAACCCGCTCATATATTAATCTTTAGTGGAAAGAGAAAATCGGGAAAAGATTATATCACGGATAAATTATTTGAGAGGTAATTTATTTTTTGTTCAATAAAGCATAATTGAATCTCTAAAGAAGCAAAGTCCAGTGGCCTACTAGTTCTTTTAAGGCTTGCAAGTGAAAATAATAGCATTATTTCAATTCCCAATTGTATAGTAAAATTTTAATTTTTTAAATATTGGAACAAGGTAATTTATTTCATATTGATATAAAATTTGCTTTGTGTGTCAATAATATTTCATCAGGGTGGCAGCAGGTCAGGGGAAATCAGGGACTTTTGTTCTTGATGGAAAGTCAGGGATTTAAAAAAAATGGTAAAATTCGGTTAATTTCTGTAAGAATCACTTCAAGTGACTGCCAAGAATAATAATTTTAAATTGTTTTATTTCATTTATAAAAATTTCGATACCGGCTTTTGAGTTGAAAATTCAACTATTTTAGAAGAAAAATCTTTTTTTGTTAAAATTGCCACTGTTTGGTTGAAACTTAATCTGTTTTTGGTTGAGGTCTCCACTATTTTGTTGAAAAAACGTATTTTTTGATTGAATTCAATTAATTAAAATATTTCTTGGTTGAAATACCAGCTATTAAATTTTTTCTTGAGAATTCATCTTTCTTGGTTCAAAGTTGAACTACTTTGTTGAAAACTCCTTTTTTTTAAGTTTCATCATTTCAGTTAAGAATTCATCTATTTGCTTGAAAATTGAACTGTTTTGTTAAAAATGTATCTTTTTTTGTTGAAAATTCAACTCATTAGTTCATTCTAAAAATTGAACTATTCAATTTTGATTGAAAAGTTATTCTTTATTAGTTGAAAGTTCCACACTTGTATTTTCTTGAAAATGTTTCTTTGTGCAGAACATTAATCTGTTGAAAAATCATCATTTTGTTGAGAATTTGTCCTTTTTTTTGGTAGAAAATTAATATTCTTGGTTGAAAATTGAACTATTCGGTTAAAAACTTAACTGTCTTTTAAATAATTAGTTTTTAGCTTGAAAATGCAACTATTTTTGGTGAAAGTTTAATCTTCTTGGTTGGCAAGTTCATCTTCGTAGATTGAAAATTCAGCTGTTTGGTTCAAAATTCAACCATTTTCTTAAAAATTTTATTATTATTTTGAAGTAATCTTTCTTACTTGAAAAGGAACTTTTTTCTATTTGAAAATAAACTATCCGGGTTGAAAATTCAACTGTTTACTAAAAAATTCGTTTTTAAACTTGAAAATTCAATTATTTGGTTGAAAATGCAACAGTTTCTGGAGGAAGTTTAATCTTATTTGTTTGAAAAAACTACCATTTGGTTGAAAATTCAACTATTTGGTCGCAAATTCAACCGTTTTTTTATATTTAATCTTTTTTTATTACAAATGTGACATTTGGTTAAAAGTTCAACAATTCTCTTTGGAACTTCGTCTCTTTTGCTTTAAATTTCAAGTATTTGGTTGTAAATGCAACTGTTTAATTAAAAATGAGTTTTTTTCTGATTGAAAACTAGCTTTCTTTGTTGAAAATTATTTTGTTCGGGTTTAAAAGTGAACTGTTTTCTAAAATAACTGGACTTTTTAGCTCAAAAACTTAACTCCTTTGTTGAAATTTTATCTTTTTGGGTTAAAAATTCATATCTTTTGGTAGAAAATCCTTTTTCGTTTAAAATTCAACTCATTTTTTGAAAATGCAATATATGCCAACTTGAATTCTTAAGAATATAAACCTTTTTTCTGCGATTTTTGAAAATTTTGCAAGATTAGAATTCCGTTTTGTAAATATTTCTAGTCAGGAAGTTTTGAAAATGATGTTTTATGGTCACTGCCTTAATGGAAGTTTTCATGGCAATAATTATTATTGTAGGAATATTAAAAACAGTTTCATATTAAATAAATTATTAAAACCAGTTTTGATATCGGACTTTAAAAACATAAAATTAATTAATCATTTCTAGAATCGGGAGAGATGAAAGTGTTATTATAAAATTGTCAGGCCCAATAAAAACTCATTGGGCTAAAACTTCAAATTTGGACATTGGACAGTTACTCGGAGATGGAGCCTATAAGGAGAAATATAGACTTGAAATGGTTAAATGGGGGGAAGAAACCAGAAAAAAAGATTATGGCTATTTTTGTCGAGCAGCTATTGAAATGTACAATGGTAGAGTATGATAATAATCTTGAATTTATTAAGAATCCATTTTTTATCAAGCATTATATTATCCTTTTCATGAAATTCAAATGTCTTTGAAAAATTACTAAACCGTTGAGTCATTTTTGTGTAAATTAAATTCTTCACTTATTTAGTTGCATATTATTATACATTATATTATTATAGTTGCGTTCAAGAAATAATTTCTGCATTTTTAAAATAAAAATATTTAATTTACATTTGATGAATCACTGATAGATTTCTTTATCAATTCACAGTATATTTAATTTTTCTTTAGCTGAGAACAAACCTATTTGGATAGTAAGCGACGCAAGAAGAAAAACGGATATTCAATGGTTTGCAGATAATTATGGCGAAATTTGTAAAACTGTACGAATAAGTAGTAGTGAACCTGTTAGAAGAAAACGGGGTTGGAATTTTACACCAGGTAAAGGAGGCATCCATTAATTACGTAAGGCTTTTCCGGGGAGGGAATAATTTTTTTTTAACATTCTTTAAATCTAGTGTACACCTTTCATGAAATCTCGTGGAATTCCTATAAACCTTTGTAATCCATTGAAGTCCCGTCAATTCTTAAAAAATTGATAAATTCCTTAAAATTTGTTGAATCTTCTGGAAATCCATTAAATTACATTGATATAGTATATATAATCAAGTTGAAAATTTTTTTAAACGATTCAGTTCATTGGAAATCCCTTGAATCCTTTTAACAAATGTGAACATTTTTCATTGAAAATACTCGAAATTGCTTGCTTGAAATCTTCAAAAATACATAAAAATCTAGTATTATAATCCTTTAAAATCCGTGAAAATATCTTTAAAAAAAAGGTTTAATTTCTTGAAATTCTGTTAAATATTTGGAAATCCTCCAAAGTTCGTAGTTATACTTTCAAATATTTTCAAGTCTCTGAAATCTCTTTAAATCCCGTTGCAATCCGCAGATATCCTTCAAAGTTTGGGTAACTACTCCGGTGTTACATCAAATCCTTTAAAATTGTTTGAAAACTTTTTAAATCGTTTATAAGATTCGAAAGTACTTTAAAAATCGTAGATATACTTTGGAATCTTTTGAAATCTAAAATTCTTTGAAATCATTGAAACCCCTTTATTTCTCTTAACCCTTCGAGGACAACGTGGAATCGTGGATTTTTTTATCTCGAATTTCTCTACTCTCACCCCCCAGTTTTGTTCGAATGCAAAAAAAATCTCCAAATTTGAGCAAAATCGGTTAATATTTAGGGGTCGAGCAAAGACCATGAAATTTCCCATTGATTTAACATGGGAAAAAGTAATCTTTTTGTAAATCTAATTTTCAAACCTGATAATATGTTACAAATAATTCTGTCTTTTATTATATTGTTCAAAATTTGTCAGAGAATAATAATCAATCGTATATTTTGAGGTTTAATAATTTTAAGCCACTCTTATGGGTCCCCAAAGAAAACCCCATAAGTGACAAATGTGAATTTTACGTAATATTGCGATTTATTGACGCTTTTTAAAAGTTTTTTACATAAATAATCATTGATCAGTAATTTAAAAATACCCAGTCATTTGTTAACTAATATTAAATTGTTTAAACAATTTCAATTTGTTTAAATATTTGTTTTCTTCAGCTAACTCGCGAAATGAACGTATTTTCTAGACATTATGAGTTATTTAATCAATAATAACAATAAAATTATTTGTTTCAATAATTTTACAATTATTTAAATAATACGTATTTGTTCAAGCATATATTGTTCCTAAAAAAAGCAGGAGAAAGATTTTCTCACTAAATTTTCGACAAATTTTAATATTTTTAAGTACTAATTTGTTTATTATGAATACTCGTAGATGTTTAAACAAATAAAAATTTCTCAAACAATTTTTTTGTTCATATTTTTTTTGTTGCTATTTTTTGAAAGATTGACATATTTTTATGTTTTACTTTGCTTTTTAGGAATACTCTTAAATGTTTAAACAAATGAAAATTGTTTAAACAATTGAATATTAGTTAACAAATGACAGGGTATTCTTAAATTACTGAACAATGATTATTTATGTAAAAGAAACTTTTAAAAAGCGTCAATAAACCGCAATATTACGTAAACTTCACATTTGTCACTTATGGGGTTTTCTTTGGGGACCCATAAGAGTGGCTTAAAATTATTCAACCTCAAAATTTATGATTGATTCTTATTCTCTGACAAATTCTGAACAATATACTAAAACACAGAATTATTTGTAATATATTATCGCGTTTAAATATTAGATTTACAAAAAGCTGACTTTTTCCCATGTTAAATCAATGGGAAACTCCATGGTCTGCGCGGCTCCCAAATATTAACCGATGTTGCTCAAATGTCAATTGATTCGTACTAAATATGAATTATTTATAGTCAGAAATCAATTTTTAAGTAAATTCATGAAGGACAATAAATAATTTGTTATTTTATAAACCAATTTTATAAACAATTGGCTATATCAGGTATTTATGATGTAATAAATAAAGTTTTTTCTACTGAATCCGACAAAAATGATAGAGAAATATCACTCATTTCTCAGATTTAGTCATTCAACAACAATTGATGATTGTTTAAACAAATTTAATTAACAAATGCACTGTTTGGCTATTTTCAGAGGTACAATCTTGATTCTTTCAACGTAATCAAGTGTAAATGAGTAATTTTTAAACCTTTTCGGAGTTTACACAACAATAAACAATTTCAATTGTTAACAACAATTATATAAACAAATTGTTATCGTCTTAGGCATTTTTGGAGATAAAATTGCGTTTGTATGATGTTATTAGCAGCTAATTTTTTACCAATCACTCTTTGCTATCAATCGATAACAATTGATAATTGTTTAAACATAATTAATTAACAAATACACTGTTTGGCTATTTTTAGAGGTTTAAATTGGTTTATACAACGTAATGAAGTGTGAATGACTAATTTTCTATCCTCTAGGGAGGAACAATTTAAAAAATGTTATCAATCAACTATTTTAATTGTTAAATACAATTAAAATTGGCATCTTTGGCATTTTTTGTTAAAAAATGCCCAAGATGATAAAAATTTGTTCACACAATTATTGTTAACAATGGAAATTATTGATTGTTATGCAGACTCCTTAAAAGTTTAAAAATTAGTCATTTACATATCATCACGTTGAAAAACTCAAGTTTCTACCTCTAAAAATAGCCAAACAGTGCATTTGTTAATTAATTATGTTTAAACAATTATGAATTGTTATCGATTGATAGCAAAGAGTGATTGGTAAAAAATTAGCTGCTAATAACATCATAGAAACGCAATTTTATGTCCAAAAATGCCTGAGACGATAAAAATTTGTTTATATTATTGTTGTTAACAATTGAAATTGTTTATTGTTATGTAAACTCTGAAAAGGTTTAGAAATTAGCCATTTACGCTTGATTACGTTGAAAGAATCAAGACTGTACCTCTGAAAATAGCCAAACAGTGCATTTGTTAATTAAATTTGTTTAAACAATCATCAATTGTTGTTGAATGACTAAATCTGATAAGTGAGTGATATTTCTCTATAATTTTTGTCGTATTCAGTAGAAAAAAACTTCATTTATTACATCATAAATACCTGATATGGCTAATTGTTTATAAAATTTGTTTATTAAATAACAAATTATATATTGTCCTTCATGAATTTAGTTTAAAATCGGTTTCTGACTTTAAATGATTCATATTTAGTACGAATCAATAGACGAATCACTGTTAATCCCCATGAATCAACTTTCACTCACTTATTTGTTTATAACAAATTCAATAGATTTTTTAACGATTGATAAGCTGTTGTCAACTTTCCTGGATAGTTTCTTAATTGATTCTAGGTATATTGGATTGAATCCATATATTTCTCGAAACTCGGTACTAAAAAAAATGTATTTTTTTCACTTTTGTTATTAAATAAAAAAAAGGAACAATTTTTTTTTCTTACCTACAGTGGCAACTTCTGCATAGCAGGGGCTAAAGTGATACTCAAAGAGAAGGTATTCAAAGCGGGAAGCCTTCCTGCAACCGGTACACAGCGAATATCAGGGTGCACAGTTTTCCCCTTTTTTCTTAGTTTCCCCTTTTTCCCCCTATTCTCAAAAAATTTCCACTTTTTCCCCTTTTCTCTTCAAATATATGATATTTGAAATGGCACCCAGTATTGAATAATAATTAAATCAATTATAGCATTCAAATAAATTATTTATGAATGAATAAGATACCCGTTTCAAGTGCAAACCATTAAAAATAAATACTATTTAAAAAATTTTTAAGATGAAACATTTTAAAGCAAGTTGAAAATGTGAAAAATGGAGACAGAAGTTATTATCCAATATAAAATTGGAACATTTACAAAATATACAGTACATTTCAAACAAGTATTAGAAGATTAACACATTTTAGTTTAAATGTACAAAGTTAAATACTCAATTAAAAAATTAAATATTCCAAATCCATCAACTGCAACTTTGAATGTTCTAACTTAAGCAATTTATAATTTTTTTAAATCTTCACTTGAAAATTCAACTATTGTTGAAACTTTTTTTTTCGTTGAAAATGAATTTTTTAAACTCACAATTGAACTATTTCATTTGTGTTTGAAAATTGATCTTTTTAGTCGAAAATTCAACTATTTTGTTGCAAGTTCAAATTTCGTTCAAAAGTTATATTTTCTGGCGGAAAATTGGTTAAAAATTTAACTATTTAGTTGAAAATATATTTATTTTGTTGAAAAGCTGTCTTTTGGTTTGAAAATCAAATTACTTTGTTAAAAATTCATTTTTTCAAACTGAAAATTGCAATTTTTGATTAAAAATTATTTTTGGTATTGAAAGCTTATATTTTTGAGTTGAAAATTTAAATATATTGTAGAAAATTCCTTTTTTTGCTCAGAAATTCAATAATTTGGTAGAAAATTGGGTTTTTCATTTGAGAATTAGTTTTTTCAAATGAAAATGTAGCAATTCCATTTTTGGTTCAAAATTGATCTTTTTTATTTTGAAAATTCAAAATATAAGGTTAAAGATTTATGTAATTTGTAAAAAATTCATCCTTTCGTCATTTTTCAGTTAAAAATTCATCATTTCAGTTAAAGTTTTGTTTGTTTGTTAAAAAATAGGGGTTTTAACGACAAATTTTAATTTTTGGTTGAAAAATAAATTTTTAATTGAAAATTAATATTTTTGTGTTAAAAAGTCAACTGCATTGTAGAAAACTCTTCTTTCAGGCTTCGACATTCAACAATTTGGGCAAAAATTCAGGTTTTTCAATAGAAAATTAATTTTTCGATACGAAAATGTAATTATACTATTTTTTGTTAAAAACTGATGTTCTTAATTCAACAATTGAACTATTTTGTTCAAAACTTATCTTATTTTTATTTTGGTTTTTCGGAAAACAAATTTGTCGTGAGTTATGATTTTTGGAATTTTCTATCTTTTTTGCGAGTTTGGAACGTTACAAACACCACGCAAAAAATGTTTCTCATGAATAAAAAATAATAACCCGTTTCTTTGGTTCAAGCTGGCAAAGAAATTTCAGGTTGGAATCAATCCAAAAAACGTGTTTCAATACATTTAAAAAAAATTTAAATAAAGCACATTTTTTTTGAATTATTATAATTTTTATTTGTAAATTTTAAAAAGACAACTGAAGATATTTACCGATTAAAAAATTTGTTTCTTTACTTATTTTGGATGTCGACCCACAAATTGCAAATCAAACAATTGGACTATTTTTAGTATTTTCACTTCGCTCTATTGAAGAGAGTAGTTTTAAATTTACATTGAAAGTATCCAATTTTAAAAAATAAATTCTTTAATGGCAGAAATCATTGAAAAATCATTGAAATTTTTTTAAAACTTAACATTTGTTATGAAAAGATTGTTTTTTCTTTTCGACATGTAAAAATAAATGTTTAATCTTTCCCCTATTGTTCCCCTTTTTCTTGATAAAATTACCCTATTTTCCCTTTTTTGAGCTCCTTTTGCGCTGTGAACCCTGGAATATGCGTTTTTTGTTCCGTTGGGGTGGCCATACACCCCACGTTGTCCTCGTAGGGCTGAAATTGGTTAAAATCTCTTAAAACCCTTTAAAAGCTCTAAAAATCGGTTAAAATCCTTGAATTATAGCTTAAAATCTTCGAAATCGCATACGAATTGCTTATAATCATTTGAAATCCATGGATATCCCGTACAATATCTAGAAATTGGTTACAATCCTTGAAATTCCGTAAAATATTTCGAAATCTTACGAGATCCCTTCAAATTCTCTAAAATCCATGGATATACTTATGAATCTTTTTAAAACTTAAAATCCCGTGAAATAATCAAAACCCCTTTAAATCTCTTAAAATCCGTTAAAATTCCTTGAAATCTCTCCAGTAACATATGAAATCTTTTTAAATGTTTTGAAATCCCGTGACTTATTTTGAAATCGGTTAAAATCCTTTATAAAATTCGAAAATTATTTTAAATACATACTGTAATATCTTTCCTACGAAATCATCTAAAATCTGTGAATATGCTTTGGAATATTTTGAAATCTATTAAAATCCTTCGGAATCGTGTGAAATTTTCGAAACCCGTTTACGTCTCTTAAAATTAGTTAAAAAGCCTTAAACCCCTTTGATAAGTCTAAAATCCCTTGAAACCTTTCAAAATCAGTTAAAATAATTGAAATTCCGTGGAATATTTCGAAATACTTTTAGATCTTTTGAAATCCTGTGACTTATTTCGAAATCTCTCAAAATCCTTCATAATATTCGAAAATCCTTTGAAATTCCGTGGTAGCTTTCTTACGAAATCCCCTAAAATCCGTATATACATTATGGAATCTTTTAAAACCTATTCAAATCCTTTGGAATTGTGTGAAATCGTCTATACTCTGTTAGATCTCTTAAAATCCGTTAAGATCTATTGAAATCCTTTCAAATCTTCGGAATCTGATTAAAATACCTTAAACCCTAAAAAACTTTAATAACTCTAAAAATTAGTTGAATTCCTTGAACTCCCGTGTAATATTTCGAAATCTCTTAAAATGTCTTTTTAATTTTTCTTAATTTCTTCAAATACCTCGAAATCCAATGGCATCTCTTGAAATCCTTTGAAATCCAGTAAAATTTCTGGTAATCTGATTAAACTCTTTGAAGTCCCTGAGATCTCATGAAATCCCTATAAAACTTTGGAAATCTCATTAAATTCCGTGAAATTCTGTGACATCTTTAGAAATTCCTTGAAATCTCATGAAATCCCTAAAAAAAAATTTTTTCGATTTGGTAAAAATTGTGTAATTATTTGAAATACATTGTAGTCTTTTGAAATACCTTAAAATGTATTGAAATATGTTAAAATACTTTCAAGTCACTTGTTCCCAAAGGAATTGAATAAAATATAAATCAGTAAGATTCTATTTTGAAAGGGTGTTCAATCAATTTATTTTTTTATAGGCATAGACGACATGGAGACGGAATGTGATTTGGATGACGTGAACAACTGGAATCTACATTTAAGTAACGACACTGAAAATGTGGAAGATATATTAAACAAGATTTTAGAGCTTACTAATTGAATAATTCAATTCATAAAATTTTGGTAAAAAATATGTATTATAAAATATGGCACATTTTCTCAAATATTTTTTTATTTGTGTGAATAATTTATAAACTACAGACCGACGTGCGAGACATATGCGTCGCACTAGGTGAGAGCACGTACGTGCGAGGCATATTCATCGCACTTTATGAAAGATGCATTTTTTAAATAAAAATAATTATTATTATTCATTTTATAAGACTACAGTATTGATAATTTTGTAATGTTTAAAAAACTTGGTTTACAAGGTATTCTTTCCTGCACATTTTTATGAACTTCATAAAATTTGAAATAAATATCTTATGACATACTATGGTAAATAAAAAAAGGCTTCAAATTATGTCTCTTAAAATGTATTTTTCATCAACTTAAGTGTTTTATTCAATAAATAAATATTAAATTCCACTATTGTAAAAAAATAAAGATGCTGCCGCGTAAGTTTTATACAAAAATGGAATAGTTCTTAAAATCCTATAAAAAAGAATAATAAAGTATTTTTATCTTCAGACAATATCTTTTTCCAAATCTATTTCTCATGATTTCTCTGTTGACTTTTTTTATGTTCAAAATTCAAGAAAGCAAATAATTAAACATTTCTATGTAATTAAATATTAAAATTTTTCAATTATTTGTTGTATGGCTTATAAACCGGTTTAAGAAAAATTATTTTTAAGTAATTCGAACTATATGTTAGCCTAAAATATATTGTTATATGAGTTATAAAAAATGAAAAAAAAACGGAATCAAAATCATTTTAAACGTTTTCATATCAGAACCACATTTTATTTAAATAAACATTGTTTTGCATATAGACAAAAAAATAATTCCATTTTTGAAAGTTAAACTGAAAAATTTGTAGATTTTTGCAATATTAAATGTTTAAATATCAGAAGGAAAACTTAATAGTATGCATGATAGAAGAATATTTAATTTCAATACCTGCAGAAATAGATTTTGACTTATTTTTATAGGTTTTTTTTGTATGAATTATTAAACTGTTTTCTTTTTTTCAAGGGAAGTATTCAGAAAAAATACTTTCTGATACTAATGTGATAATCAAATATCAGGATACTTTTTAATAAAAAAAATGGATTCAAGAAAGCTTTAAAAATAGTAAAAAAAATCATTTCTTTACTTGATAATGTCTTTCATCTTTGAATCTCAAAATATATTTTTCAAATTTGTAATTAACTTGAGGAGTTTTTTTCCTATAATATTTTGATTTTATCGATAAAGAATCATATAAAATGTTTGAATTCTTTAATTTTTCGCTCAATGGTACATTTTCAAAACATTACTATATAAATAAATTGGAGTCTCCAGCAGTGCATCGTGTATTTCGAAAGTTATTACGAATCCACTTGAATTTGCCGCTAGATGTGCGTCGCACGCATAAGCTGCTTGCGCGCGCAACAACAACACAACAAATGGAACGCGCAGAGCAAAGCGACGAATTGTCGGTGAATTTTCACATAAACTAAATTTGAAGGTCTTATTTGTTTGGTTTTTGAACTCCTTTAAATATTAATTGAGGTATTTTATTATCTCGTCGTTAAAAAGAAAAAAGAAAAAGGAACTTATAGCACAATGTCGGAACACTCTATACCCTTAGACATTCTCGATGACTTGAGCAGGTTTGATTTTTGTATCTATTTACGAATAATAATCATTAAGTAATATTATTATTTGGGCCAATGAAAGAAAAAGTATTATTCTTTATTTTATAATAAAAACAGTGAAAAATACGTAAACCGTAGCTCTGAAAGTATTTTTTTTTTGTTGGAGAAATTTTGAGGTTAGGCAATCCATTTCTCTTTTGTGTATTGCACATTTAAGACAGAAAATTGGTTTTAATATACAATTATTGATTCATTGGACAACCTACTTTAAACTCTTTCAGCTATGGTGAAATTTTATCATTTTTAAAATGATGTTCTTCAGTCCTCTGGCATGGTTAAATTCATTTTTTGGGCTTGAGTCTTATTATTTTGGCTGTGTCGATAATAGCAGAGATAATAGTCCCAGAAAATTGGGGGATTTGGAAAAGGGGATGGACTATTCCCGAAAATTTGGCACGACTGGCCAAGCTAATGAAAAATATTGGACACATTTTGGGCAACAAAAAATCCCGAATTGCAGGACGTCGAGACACGTTGCATTATTTTATGTAATTGTTGTAAATCTGAAACTTCTTTGTATTTTAACGTCGCAAATTTGTTATACGCATGGTACATGTAACCATAAAGTTAGGTAACCTGAGACGCTGTAGCAAAGTAAACGTTACACTTTTATATCCAGTGAATTATACTTTTGGTTCAGAATTCATATCTTGGTTAAAAATTCTAGTATTTGATTGAAAATTCAATAACTTTGGCGAAAATTCAACTATTTTCTGAAAAATTAATCTTTTTACTGTGGAAAATTCAACTTTTATATTGAAGATTCGTCTTTCCGGATTAAAAATTCATCTTTTTGTGGCAAATTAATCTTTTTTGGTTGAAAGTTAATTTTTTAAATAGAAAAGTCTGCTATTCAATTTTTGGTAACGTTTACGTGTCTTTTGGTTTAGATTCTATTTTTTTTAATTAAAAATTTCATTACTTTGTTGAACATTAAACTTTTTTAATAGAAAATTGGTCCTTGTGGATTATAAGTCATCAGTTTTGGTAGAAAAATAACCTCTTTTGGTTGAAAGTTAATTCTTTATAATTGATAAGTCTACTATTATATTTTCGGCTCAGAATTCATACATTTTGGTTCGAAATTCTACTATTTGGTTGAAAATTTAATTAACCTAGTGAAAAATTCAACTGTAATCTTAAAAAGTCGTCGAAAATTCAACTGTATTGTTGAATATTCTTTTTTTATATGGACAACTTTTTTTTTTAATTGAAAATTCGTTTTTTTAGTATAAAAGTCTTCTGTTTTTGTTGAAAGTTAATTCTTTATAATTGATAAGTCTACTATTGTATTTTAGGTTCAGAATTAATATATTTTGGCTAAAAATTCTACTATTTGATCGTCTTTTTTGATTGAAAATTTAACTATCTTGTTGGAGATTCGCCTTTTTGGATAGAAAATTCGTTCTTTTGGATTGAAAATTCATCTTTTGTCGAAAAGTAATCTTTTTTGATTGAATGTTAATAATTTTTAATTGATAAGTCTACTTTGATATTTTTGATTCAGAATTAATATATTTTGTTTTAAAATTTTATCATTTGGTTGAAAATTTCATTATTGTGGTAAAAAATTCAACTTTTCTTGAAAAGTTCTCCTTTTTTTCGAAAATTCAGCTGTTTTAATGAAGATTTGTCTGTCCGGATAGAAAATTCGTCCTTTTGGATTTATAATTGATCTTTTGGTAAGAAAAGTAATCTTTTTTGTTTAAAAGATAATTATTTTAAACTAAAGAGTCTACGGTTATATTTTTGTTCAGAATTTAGCAATTTTAGTTAAAAATTTTACTCTTTCGTTGAAAATTTAATTATTTTGTCGAAAATTCTGTATTTTCTCAAAAAGACATCTTTTTTGGTGGAAAACTTAACTGTATTTTTAAATGTTCGTATTTCTCGGTAGAAAATTTGTCCTTTCGGGTTAAAAATTCATCTTTTGGTAGAAAAGTCATCTTCTTTATTTAAAATAAATTCTTTTGATTGAAAAGTCTACTGTTATATTTTTGGTTCAGAATTCACATATTGTGGTTGAAAATGCTACTATTTGGTTGAAAATTTCATTATTGTGGTCCAAAATTAAACTATTTTCTAAAAACTTTAGGGTTTAAAATTCATTTTTTGGTAGGAAAGTAATCTTTTTTCGTTGAAAGTTCGTTCTTTTAAATTGATAAGTCTACCATTATATTTTTGATTTAGAATTAATATAGTTTCGGTACAAATTCTACTATTTGGTTGATCATTTCATTCTTTTGTTGAACATTCAAACTTTATTGTTAAAAAGTCATTTTTTTCGATCGAAAATTCAAAGGTTTTGTTGAATATTAGTATTTTTAGATAGAAACTTTGTTCTTTTGGATTGAAAATTCATCTTTTGGTAGAAAAGTCATCTTTTTTGGTTGGAAGTTAATTCTTTATAATTGATAAGTCTACTATTATATTTTTGGTTCATAATTGATGCCTTTTAATGAAAAATTCTACTATTTGGTTGAAATTTAATTCATTTTAATTGAAAAGCCTGATATTATATTTTTGGTTCAGAATTCATCCCTTGTTTAAAAATTCTACTATTTGGTTGAAAATTTAATTATTTTGGTAAAAATGAAACTATTTTCTGAAAAAGTATTTTTTTTTTGTCGAGAATTTTACTGTTTTGTCGCATATTTGTTTTTCTGAGTAGAAAATTCGTCCTTTTGGCTTAAAACTCCAGATTTTGGTGGAAAAGTAATCTCTTTTGGTTGAGGATTCATCTTTCTAAGTTGAAAATTAAACCATTTGCTAAAAATTCATTCATCTTTTTTGTTGAAAATTCTTCTCTTGCTTCAAAATTCAACTATATGATTGTAAATGCAACTGTTTGGTGGAAAATTAGTTTTCTTTTGTTATTGAAAACTCAACTACATATTTTGTTGAAATTGCAATATATTTAAAAGACTTTATTCTCTTATTATTCCCATAGATATTAACATTATATTAGCAGTACTCGACAAGTTATTTGCAACTATATTCTTTTTTCAATGGAAGTTTAAGAATGAAAACATTTTTCTCTACATGATGAATATGTAGCATAAATTTTAAGCTTTAAGAAATTGACTTTTTTGTTATTATCACATAAGAATGTACCCTATTACAGCCGCTTCATTATCAACGTTCCCGAAGAGGAAAGGAAGGATCTTGTTCGCATTTGCTTTCAAATCGAATTGGCACACTGGTTTTACTTGGATTTTTACTGTGCGGAAGAAAACTCAAAGCTAAAATCATGTGGCATGAAAGAATTTGCCACGCACATGTTCCAGCACATCCATTTTTTAAAACGACACCTGGTTAAGATTGATTCCATAATCGATCAATGGAGGGAATACAAGCAAAACGTCCCAACTTTTGGAGCGATTGTTTTAAATGAAGATCTGACCAAAGTGCTTCTCGTCCAAAGTTACTGGGCCAAAAGCAGCTGGGGTTTCCCGAAAGGAAAAGTAAATGAGGACGAAGATCCCTCTCATTGTGCAGTTCGTGAAGTTCTAGAAGAAACAGGTTTTGATATTTCTAACCTGATTGATAAAAATGAGTATATTGAGTCAATTATTAACGATCAGCTTGTGAGGCTCTATATTATATCCGGTGTTCAAAAGGATACGAAATTTCAACCGCTGACGCGCAAGGAAATAAAAAATATTGAGTGGTTCGCACTGGCCGACTTGCCTAGCAACAAAAAAGACATGACTCCGAAAGTTAAGATGGGAGTTGGGCCAAATGCTTTTTTTATGGTTGTTCCTTTTGTGAAGTAAGTAACAAATAAGATGGATTTATTGCTTAAACCGTACTCGATTGGCTAAAATAACACATCCGCCATCTCATAAATCAAAATTTAAAAAGATTTCAAGGGATTTAATTTTTCAAGAATTTTTAAGAGATTACAAATTTCAAGATAATTCACGGGATTTCAAAATTGTTGTAGGGATTTTATCAGACCTACTCGATTTTATTGGATCTCCAATGGCTATAAAGGTTTTAAAAATTTTAATGGATTTCAAAGAACTTGAAAGATTTTGGGGCATTTTACAGGATTTCAAGAAATTGCCAGGAAGTTTACAAGGGATTTTAGGGAATTTCTAGAGAACTTGGGGAAATTAACGAAATTGAATTTTAAGGGTTTTCTAGGGTTTTCATAGGGTCTTCGATTTCACGAGATTTAAGAGATTACAAAAATTTCAAAGAATTTTAAAGAATGGGTATTAGTGTATGTTAAAAGATTCCTATTGATTTCAAGGGATTTAAAAAAATTGGAAAGTTTACCACGGATATTTAAAAAGATTTGAAGGAATTTTAAAAGATATTGCAAATTTCAAGATATTATACGTAATTTCAAAACCTGTCTAGCGATTTCAAAAAATAACTCGGCATTTCACCAGATTTAAGGGATTTTAATAATTAAGAAGGATTTTAAATAATGGGTATTAGTGCATTTAAAAAGATTTCGAGGAATTTCATCAGATTTTAAAGAATTTCGTAGGATTATAGAAAACTTCAAGAGATTAAAAAAATTCGGAGGAATTTTCAGGGATTTCAAGGATTTTAAGAAATTTTACAATACAGTCGAAGCTATCAATAAAACCGCTACGAATAAGGCCGCTTCCCCTCGTCCTTGCTCGAGCTCGCCGAGACGCTTCCTCCACTCTCACGCTGACTTCGAAATTTCTGTCAGCCGCTACCAATAGTGCCGCCGAAGAAAATGCGATTTTCATGGTTTTTAGGAGAGTTTTTTTATATCATCCAAATATACCGAATATTAATTGTATTTCGCCGGGAGTAGGAAGGCCCCTGAATGCTTTCTCACAAATTTTGGAATTTTAATTTTTAAAGATTATATCTACATGTAGAATTTCATTGCGCATCTTTTTTCTGCAGGCAGAAAGTTTTAGCTTCCTTAGTTAGTTCTCTAATTCAAGTAAAAAAACTGACTTTTTTGGAAAAATCGATTTTAATTCTTTTTTCTCGTCAACTGTTGCTCAGTCAGTCAGTTTTTGGAATTTTTTCGATGAAATTCTTAGGGAATGTAGTTCAAAATCTCCTTTGTCAATGAAAGGAATTTTAAAAATTGAAAAAAAATGGTTAATTTTTTGTATGCTTGGCGCACATTGGACTTCTCTAACTTCCAGCGTTTCGTGCATCGAACGCATTTTCAGCAACATAAAACTTCTAACGAGAAAGTTGTTAAAAACAGTACAAAGAAATTTTATAGGCAACTTTAGCCCAATCGAACTGATATTTCAGAAATTATTAATGTCTCAAGTCGCTCTCAGATACAGTTCACCCAGCGCCAAAAATAAAAAATAATCAAGCAATTAGGTAATATAAAAGTATTCAAAATAAATAAATAAATTTGCGTAATGTAAAATAATTTATTCATTTCATATTGGTTCTATTTTTGAGACGAACCGTGCAAAAGTAAAACAAAACATAAACATCTAATAGTTGAGATTCAACGGATTCCTAATTCCGCGAATTTTTCAATGCTTCAAATTCGTGGATTTGAACAAAGTGAAAGTTCGGGAAATTTAACTTGTTTTTGTTTCGTATTGTAATAATAATAATTTAAAAAATTGAATCAATGAAATTTCATAAAAAGACGATTTTTCAACAAAACAGTGTAATTTTCAACAAAAAATGTTCATTTTCATCCAAATTGTTAAATTTTAAGCTACAAACGATAAATTTTTAATCAAAAATGGAACAGGTAAACTTGCAGTTGAAACGATTCATTAAAAAAAAATTAACAAAATAATTAAATTTGCAATAAAAGATATGAATCTCCCAATAATAAAATGAATTTTTATCAAAATAGGTCAACTTTCAATCCCGTAGTTAAATTTTTAATCAAGAAGATTGATTTTTTACTAAGAATGACGGATTAACAACAAAGTACATTCATTTTCAACCGAAATGTTTGATTTTCAACTAAAATTTTAAAAATTTTCAGATAAATTAAAAAAAAAACATAATTTTTCTTAAAATAGTTCGCGAATTTTAACCAAAGTAATGAATCTTCAATTAAAATAATAAATCTTCGCAACAGCATGATTTTTTTAACAAAGTGATTAAATTTTCTACCAGAGAGATAAATATTCAACTAGAATGATAAATTTTTCAAAACAAAGATGAATTTTCAATCAAATATTTTAACTTCAACCGAAGAGATGAATATTGCGCTAAAATTATGAATCTTCATCTTGAAAAATTAATGTTGAACAAAGTAGTAAAACTCAAAATCAAGTAGTAGAACTTTTGACAAAAAAGGCTTAATTTTCAACCAAGAAGATTAATTTTTTCCAAAAACGACAAAATTTTCAACCAGAAAAAATTGATTTTAATAAAATATTTAAATTTTAAACCAAAGAGATGAATGTTAAACTAAAGTTATGAATCTTCAACAATAAAAAAAAGAATTTTCAACAAAGTCGTTCAACTCACAACCAAAGTTTAATTTTCAACAAAGAAGGTTAGTTTTCTACGAAAATGAGGAAAATTTTTAACACATGCATGAATTTGAAAAAAAAGTTGAAATTTCAACTAAAATAGATTAATTTACAACCAAAAATGGAATAGTTCAATTTTCAATCAAGCAAATTAATTTTCAAGAAAAAGGAAGTTTCAGAAAAATACTTTCATTTTAAACCAAAGAGATGAATTTTCAACAATAAATGTGTCCAATGTGCGCCAAACATCAGGAAAAAATGATTAAAAATATTCTTCTAATGAATTTTTAAATTTATTTTGTTGTATTAATCAAAGGAAATTTTGAACTACATTCCCTGAAAATTGTATTGAAAAATTCCAAAAACTGACTGTCTGTGCGCGAGTTGAAGTCAAAAACGAATTAAAATCTATTTTTCCCAAAAATTCCGTTTTTTTACTTCAGTGAGAAAACTAAAAAAGCGGCAACTTTTTGCTTGCAAAAAAAAAGATACGCATTGAAATTCTACATCTAGATATAGTATTTAAAAATTAAAATTCGAAAATGTTTCAGAAAGCATCCAGGGGCCTTCCTACTCCTTGCAAAATAAAATTAACATTCGATATATTTGGATGATATAAAAAAACTCTCCTAAAAACCATAAAAATCGCCTTTTCTTCGGCGGTACTGTTGGTAGCGGCTCGGCGAGCTCGAGCAAGGATGAGGGGAAGCGGCCTTATTCGTAGCGGTCTTATTGATAGCTTCAACTGTATTTGAGGGATTTATAGGATCTTAAAAGGAATGCCAAGATTTCAAGGTATTTCAACGGATTTAAAAGCTTTTAGGGTATTTTAAAAGATTGAAAAGTATTTCACGCGATTTTATGGGAAATGTGTATTGTATATTAGATTACAATAATAATTAATTCCTCGATGTAGTATTGACAAAATTGCATGACACTATTTTTCTACTACGTTTCAAAATGGGTACTATTATTGACACTATTTTGAATTTCTCAAATGAGTCCGAAGCCTGTAGCTGACATACAATTAAAATAATTCTTACATTTAGACGTATGAAACGTTGGGTTCAAGAAAAGCAGCAACGTGAAAAGAATATGCCAGCACGTAGACACCGACATAAGTCTGTTGGGGATGTCGAAAATGTCTCAAAGAGTAAACGACAGCAGCAGATGATTTCTCAAGTAATATTTCTTTATTTTCATCTCTTTCATATATATATACACAATTTATATACTCTCTGTATTAACATTATGTTTAACGCATTACAGAGTGAAGTATCAGACGTAAGAAATGCTCGTCAAACGAACACTTCTCCAGCTCGAAGTCGCAGGAGTGTTCACGATAATAAAAATTTGATCTCGAAGAGTGCGTTCAAACGTAATTTATTTGGTGATCCGAACAACGATCAAACACCCGCCTTGCTTGCTAAACAATTGACGGAAAGTCCTCCTCGTCTTCAGTCGGCGGTTTTTAACGATCCGACGATTCATTCTGCCAAGAAACACCCAGGGGGAAAAGAATTAAAAGGTACGTAATTCATTTATCTTCCTGGATTCAAAAATATCTTTAAAAAATATGACCCTGTTATTCAAATCAATGTCTTATAATCATATTTCTTTAAATTTAATATAAATTACGAATCTGGATGGCACAATTTTTCTTAATATTTAGACTTAATATATTTTAAACTTTACGGTCAGTTTTAATTTACATAGAAAGGTCGCGAGATATGCGTCGCTGATTTAACTGGGGCTTTACAGGGTGAAACTACATGAAAATCCGTTAGGTGCTTATTTTTTCTCTCGTTCCAATGGGCCTTAGTTTCCGAGTTAGCCGTGGTAACAGTTACAAGAAAATATTTTTACAGAGTAGATAAGCGCGAAATTCGGGATCTGGGCTCTAAAGCGGCAAGTGCAGCGCACGAGGGTAAATATTCAAACCTCAATATTTCGGAAACTATTTAAGGCTCATTGGGTCGAGAGAAAAAATACGCTCCTAATGAATTTTAATATTCTTTCACATTGTAAAACCACAGCAGAACCAGCGACGCACATCTCGTGACCTCTCCTTGCTAGTATAATTTGTAATTTCCAACTAAAGTTATTCTCATCTTTAAATTCAGAAGATCAAAGATTCGCGAAAGGTCTAAGTTAATGCAGATATTATGCAAATGACTTGCACAATATCTTTTTACTAATGTAACTTTAATTTCAAACCTATGAACCCATCTCAAACTGGATAAATTATTTATAGGTGATAAGGGAAACTTGAAGTCTCAACTATTCGGAGAGTCTACTCGAAAATCGAATCCCGAACTGAAAGCAATCAAGTCTCCTTTTTCTGCTGGCAGGCAAGGAACTTCGTCGCCAAATGACGTACTAAACTTTTCGAAAAGCGAATTTCGAACTAGAATATGGGCGCATTTCAAATTTGATAAGAAGGTTATTCTTAATTGCCTATAAATCTCTGCTCGGCGAGTTTTAAGAGAAGATACCTGTGATCTACAAATTTGTAGTGATATTTTTTTTTGTAGTAAGTACTTCGCGGGTTTTGTCGAGATATTTAAGTATTATTTGAATGATTTCAAATCGATAGGAAGAACGTAGGTTTTGCTGACAAGAGTATGAGAAAAACGTGAAGAGGAAAGTAGTATCCTTTTGTTTTTTTAAGAAGTACAGATTTTGTTATTCTCCGTTAATCATTGATAAAGATTTATTTTAGATAAGGATTTCGCACGATCTCAGACTTTTGTCTCGACAGTACTTTTTTTATCGAGTTTATCGTAAACCTAAGTTTTACTCGTGATCCTTAACTCGGCGAAAAACGATGGCTAATTTGATTATGTATTCTTCCCTAACTCCGTACACAAGGTGTATAATAACATTAATGTTATAAATATTCGTACACTTTTATTTTACATATCTGGAACAAGATGTCACTCATTCATTCAATAAATTATTTTTCATACATTTTACAATTGAGCTATCACTGAAACTTTCCCTAGGAAGAGAACCAATCGGTATCGGTTTCATTCTTAAACTGTAGAACAAAATCATTATTTAAGTACGAAATTCTTGAAAATTAAAAAAAAAACAGAATCCAACAAACAAATTTGGATAACATACTCTTAAATTTGTTTGAAAATGTAATATAAAATTAGAAAACAATGTTTTTTCATTGATAAAAGTTTCTACTACTGGATTTAACTATTACGTTATAAAAACGTATTTTTTTGGCTGGGTATTGATTTTTTTAACAGAAAATTTAATTATCCTATTTTTGCTTCAAAATTGATCTTCTTGAGATGGAAATTCAACTATTTGCTTGAGAATTCAGTTTGTTGAAAATTCGTCCTTTTTGGTAGAAAATGAATCTGTGTCGAAAATTCATCTTTTTGTTTCAAAATTCAATAGTTCGGTTGCAATTTTTTCCCCTCTTGACTGAAAAATCTTTCTGGGTTGAAAATTAAGCTCTTGTTCAACATTAGTATTTTTTTGTTGAAAATTAATTTTTTTACCAAAAATTTAACTATGCCATTTGAACATTTAACTATTTGTTTGAATATTCATTTCTTTAGTTAATAATTAATTTTTTAACTGAAAATTTAACTAATCCAATTGAATATTCCATCATGGTAGTTGATAATCCATTTTTGTTTGAAAATTCAGCTATTCCAGGTGAAGATTAATCATTGTAGTTGTTAATTCATATTTTGGATTGAAAATTCGACTACAGGTTGAAAGCTAAACTCTTTTTTTAATTTTTTTTAAAGATTTATAATTTTAATTGAAAACTCATCTCTTTTGTTTAAAATTCGTTTATTGTTGAAAATTATTTTTTTAAATTAAAAGTCAACTAATTTGTTGAAAATTCGTTTTTTTAAATAAAAATTATTATTTTTTCAAATGAAAATTTAAATAATCATGTTGAATATTCCAAGATTTTTATTTAGAATTCAATTTCTTTTTGAAAATTTATTTTTGACTGAAAAACCTTTCTTATTTACAAATTGAGCCCTTATTGAAAATTCGTATTTTTTGGTTGAAAATGTAACTATTTCGTTGAAAATTAGTTTTTTTTTAGTTGAAAATAATTTTTTTTTACAGAAAATTTAACTAATCCAGATGATTATTCCATCACTTTAGTTGAAAATCCACCTTTTTGGTTGCATATTTACCTTTTCCAGTTACAGATACATCATTTTAGTTGTTAATTTACCTTTTTGTTTGAAAGTTAAACTCTTTTGTTAAATAATATTTTTGTGGTCGAAGATTCTTAAATTTAATTGAAAATTCATCTCTTTGGTTGAAAACTTAACTGTTTTGTTAAAAAATCGTTTTTTTGGTTGAAAATTAATTTTTTTAACTGAAAACTGAAAAACTAATTTTTTAAACAGAAAATTTCACTAATCATGTGGAATTTATATTCCATCATTTTCATTGAAAATTCATTTTTTTTTAATGCAACTATAACTATTCAATTTTGGGTTGAAAATGTATTCTTTTCAGTTGAAAGTTCACATATTTTGTTGAAAATTCATCTTTTTTGTTAGAAAATTCTACTATTCCACTTAAATATTCATTATTTTAGTCGAAAATTCATTTTTTTTGTTTACAATTCAACAATTCCAGTTGAAGATTAATCTTTTTAGTTTGAAATTCATTATTGGTTGAAAATTTAACTATTTTGTTTTAAATTCATTCTTAATTTTAATTGAAAATTATTTTTTTAACTGAAAATTCAACTATATTCACTATTTTCACAGGGTTTCTACTCACCGCGAAAATATTTCATTCAAAATATTTATATATTAAATATGCCCTAAATTTGAATTGTATGAAGATCAAATAAAACTTTGTTTTAATTATTATTCAAATTCATGTACTTTAGGAAAAATTCAAGAAAATATTAATTATGTTTTCAGTATTATTTATTTAATTATTCGATGATCATATATTAAAGAATATCTTGTAACATAATCCGCCAAAGCTTTCTAAATTAAACATATTAATTAAATTTCTAGAAACTTGTCCCATTAAGAAATTATTTATCCTTCAATAAAGTTACTTTCACGAATGAAAAAACAGTTATAGTATTTTACATATAACTAGTAGTATTTATACACATTTAGATATTTACAAGGACTGAAAAAACCATTGTTTATAATAAACTCGCAAAATTGTATACATATTTCGATTGTTTAAAAAATGCGAAATACTTCAATGGAATTTTTTCCAGGATTTGAGTAGACATACTAATTTAAGAGAGTGTTATCCAAATTTTATAGTTGGATTCCCGATTTTTTTTTTAATTTCCAGCAATTGTATACTTGAATTTGTAATGCTGGACGTTAAAGATGAATTTAAATTTGTTCTGAATTAAAGTTTTAAAGAATGTTTATATTTTTTTGGACAGACGTACAATTTCTTGGGAAGAGAATGATAATAATTCCCAAATAGAGTACAATACACCGATTGGTCCTGTCTTTTGTTGAAACTATATTATGAAAGATAGTAATAATTTACTCGCAGGAAGTTGTGCAATTAAAAAAATATATGTACAGTTTCGAGTAATTTAACGGAAGGATCTTAAAAACCTATTATTTGAAGAAGTAGAGGAAGACGAGAGCGACTAAAGTGAGAGTGGCGAGGAAGTAGATTATTTTCTTAACAATAACAGTGCCCGCACCTCTTACACTTCTAATTATTTCGTTATTAAGGGTATAGACTATTTTACTTTCTTCGATTAACTTGTTTTTCGTATCTTCGTCTAACGTGTCCGCAATTCTGTTCATCGTGCTGCGCATTTCTTTTTTCAACTGAAATATGTTGTACTCCCC
Source organism: Andricus quercusramuli (assembly GCA_932178445.1). NCBI lineage: Eukaryota > Metazoa > Arthropoda > Insecta > Hymenoptera > Cynipidae > Andricus > Andricus quercusramuli. The sequence continues at coordinate 14,963 of CAKNXH010064331.1, read as the reverse complement.
GAAATCTGTGATATTATTACCAGCCAGGTTCTCACCTTTGAAAGGGGAAATTTTTTGTACGAGTTGTCTCTTCTGGCGAAGAATTATTCCCCCGCTCAATAAACCCATGTACAAGTGGTAAATATACGCCATTAGAAGAGATGGATCTGTGTCTTCTACTTCTCTCAAGCGCATCAAATATTTAACTACGCTGGTTCTGAGAAAAATTATTGGTATTTTATTTGAAGAGCGATATTAAATATTGATGATGAATATTAAATACTAAACAAAAAGTGAGTCGTTAAAAAATAAGTTAGGAAATTGAAGAATATGGGGAATGATTGCAATTTGATGAGGAATTTTTAGCAGAGAACTTAAATTTAAATGTTGAATGAATAAAATCAGAGTCAGGGATATCGAAAAAAAAATTGAAGAAGTCAGCGAATTTCTGTAAGAAGCAAATTAGGTAATTGTCAAGAATAATCGGGACTGCCAGTCACTTTTTAAAATAAAAATATTACTTTAGTTACTTTAATTTCAATAAATTAACCCATGGATTAATCACCGTTAATCTCGTATCTACATAATATACATATTTCTGATACAAAAAAATATATATATATTTTAGGGTATTTTAAAAGATTCCTAAAGTTTTTAACAGATTTAAATAATTTGAAGGCATTTCAAAACATTTTTAAGATTATAGAGTATTTTTAAAAAAATGCAAGGAATTTTCAAGACAATTAAAAAATTTCACGGGATTTCAAAAGATTAAAAATATTTTAAGGTATTTTAGAAAATTCCAAGGACTTTTGAATATATTTCAGTAATTTGAACGAATTCCAAAGGATTTGGAAGATATAAGGGTATTTTTGTTATTTCCAAAGAATTTAACATGTTTCAAGGGATTTCAAATATTCTCGGAATTTTTAAAGATAATTTAAACGGCTTCCAAAGGATTTGAAAAATATAAGGGTATTTTTAAAATTATATGGAATCTTAAAGAGCTTTAAAATTTTTCAAGGGATTTTTAACTGATTTTAGTAGTTTAATGGAATTCCAAGGCATTTTTAAGTGTATTTTAAGGTATTTTTAAAGATTCCAAGGAATTTTTAATATATTTAATTAATTGGAACAGATTCTAAAGAATTTGAAAGATGTAAGGGTATTTTAAAAAGTTCCACGGAATTTTAAAGAGCTTTAAAATTTTTCAAGGGATTTTTAACTGATGTTAGTAGTTTAATTGGGATTCCAAGGCATTCTAAAAAGCTTTAGAAAGTTTCAAGGGGTTTCAAAATATTTCAAAGGATTTCAAATGTTTTAAGGTATGTTTAAAGATTCCAAGGAATTTTGAATATATTTCAGTAATTGGAACAGACTCTAAAGGATTTCAAAGATATAAGTGTATTTTTAAAAATTCCACGGAATTTTAAAGAGCTTTGAAAAGTTTAAAGGGACTTCAAAAGATTTCCAAATATTTGAAATACTTTTGGTTATTTAAAAAGATTCCAAAGAATTATAAGTAATTTGAAGGGATTCCAAAGGATTTTAAGGTATTTTTAGAAATCCGAAGGAATTTTAAAGATCTTCAAAAAGTTTCAAGGAATTTCACAGGATTCAAAATGCATCAAGGTATTTTAAAAGATTGCAAGGTATTTTCAAGAGATTCGAAATTTTTAAAAAGAATTTCAAAGAGTTTGAATGATTTCAAGGGACGTAAAAGAATTTGCATGGGGTTGTAAAGAATTTCTTAGAATTTCAGAAGATATAGAACGATTTTATAGGACCTATAATGTTATAGGATATTTTAAAAGATTTTCGAGGATTTCAAGGATTTTAACAGATTTTAACGAAGTTTCCAGGATTTCAGGAAATATCGGATTTCATAGAATCTCACGGAATTTTATATTTAAAATTTCTAATGGATTTTAAAGAATTTATTCATAAGGAGTGAGGGATTTCGCAAGGTGTCAAAAATTTGAAGAGTTTTAAATATTTTTTGCAATTCATTTGGAATTCGTCCTAAATTTCTGATTTTTCTTAAATTCCTCTAAAATCATACAAATTTGATTGAAATCCATGGATTTTTTGTTTGATTTTTGAAACATTCCAAATCATTTGGATTATTTTGAATTTAACTTGAATTGTTCTGAAGGCTCATAAATTTATCCTGAATTAGTTAAAATTCACCTAGAATCCTTATAAATTTAATCGAATTGTTTTAAATTCAAAAGAACATTATTAGTTACATTGTTATTGCATATTAGTCACTAATATTCACTTTTTAATAAATTAATGGTCAGGGAAAATGAAAAATGAGTCAAAGAAAAGTCAGGGAATTTTGAAAATAAAGTTTTGCGGCCACTGTGTTGAAATTGAAAGTTAATTAATTATAGGTTTTAGTTATTATCAAAAGAGTAATTACCTCGGAGTATAATTCTTCATCCATCCTTTTCCTAGATAATATTCTAAATCTTGTTCGAAAGCTTCTGTTCTCTGAAGACCTGAGACATTAAGAAGGCCAACTTTTGTATTTTTTAATCTATCCATTGCTCCTTCCAGGTATCGAAATATTTCATAAAAGACTAGAAGACCATCTGCCCAAACTGAATCATCGTGAAAAGCTACGCAGAAAAATGTAAAGTTAGATTTTTTTTTCTCTCTTCTGTCATATCAGGTTCCTTGCAGAATTATGTTAAGTTAAATGATTTTTCACATTTCCTTCCATAAAAACTGAAATAGTTCAAATTTTAGTTAAAAAGTTGAATTAAAAAAAATGCAACACAATAGTTGCATTTTCAACAAAAGAGACACATCCTCAACCAAAAGATTAATTTTTAAAAAAGTAGTTTAGCTTTTAAACAAAAAGTTAACTTTTAACCAAAAAAGGTAAACTCCATACAAAAAATGTAATAGTTGATATTTCAATCAAAAAATATTTAATTTCAAATAAAAAAAACAGTTGCATTAATCTAAAAAAGACGAGTTTTCAACAAAATAGTTTATTTTTTAACTAAATTGTTGAATTTTCAACCCGAAAATACTGAATTTGAAAGAAAGATAATATTCAAAAATACAGTTGAATTTTGTACCAAAATAGTTTAATATTCAACCTAAAAAGACGAATTTTAAATAAAAAAGTTATATTTTCAACCGAAGAGATAAATTTTCAACTAAAATGATGAACCTTCAACTAAAAATCGAATATTATTTCAAAAATAAGTTTATTGTATAAAAGATTCTGAAAAAATTAAATACATACACGTTGTGATAAAAGGATTTGTTCGAATTCTCATTTTTTAATACAGTAATAAAAAAAGTAATCAAAATTTTAGTTAAAATTTTTAGCTTTCACTAATTTAGGCTAATATTTTGGCGTAGGAATAATTGTTTCCCCCTTCACGGTATGTTTAGAATTTATCATTGTTTACTGAAAAAAATTCTTTTTATAGTCCTTTCACCAAATAATCGTTTATTTTAGTGCTATACCGGCACAATAAATTTTGACTTTCTCGGAACAGAATATTTTGTTTTTGTATCAAACATTGGTTATTCTTGTTTCGATTCCCCATATCTCGGGAGAAAGTTTTTATTTTTGTGAAAGATTGAAAATTCGATTCTCAATCGCTACCGAAAACCGATTTTCGAAACCTTTTGAATGTTAACATCAAAATTTTTCGATGATTTATTCCGAATTGGTTTATTTTTTTACATCAAAACGTTTTTACCGTTATTCAGAAACTCATTATCCCGAAAGCAAGTTTTTATTTTTTATTTAAACTTAAGATTACATTTTTTATCGCAATCCAAAGCTGAGTCATTTCCATATTGTCGTCAGTGTCAATTAGAAATTGTGAAGCTACAACAACAAACTTTAATTTGAAATAAAAAACAGTTGAATTCATGAAAAAAGGCAACTTTTCATCAAAATTATTTATTTTTCAACCAAATTGTTGAATTCTCAAGCAAAACAGACCAATTTTCTACAAAACAGTTGAACTTTCAACCTAAAAATATTAATTTAAGAAAAAGAATCAAATGTCTACCAAGTAGTTTAAGTTTCTAAAAAAATTAATTGAATTTCAAATCTGAAAAAGATCAATTTTTCAATAAATTAGTTACATTTTCAATTAAAGAGATAAATTTTCTATTAAAATAAAGAATCCTTAAACAGAAAAATTAATTTTCAACTAAGAAAGATAAATTTTCAACAAAAAAATCAATTTTTAACAAAGTAGGTAACCATTCAACCAAGTATTTCAACTTCAACAAAAAATGGTTACTTTTAAGTCACAAATAGATAAATTCAACCATAAAGATGAATTTTCAACGGAATGATTGAATTTTCCACCGAAAACGATAAATTTTTAATAAAATTGTGCAATTTTCATCAAAATAATTCAATTTTCAACCTAGGAGTTGCATTTTCAAACAAAAAAGTTGAGATTTCTACCCAAAGATATGAATTTACAACAAAAGAGTTGCATTTTAACCCAAGAAACCTCTTTTAGTCAAGAAAGAAAAAAAATCTCAACCAAACTGTTGAATTAAAAAAAAAAGTTATTTCTTATCCAAATAGTTGAATTTGCAACCCAAAAGACGAATTTTTAACAAAATATTTGAATTTTAAATCAAAAAGGGTAACTGTAACAAAATGGTTGCATTTACATCAAAATAATTAAATTTTCAACTAAATAACATTTTAACAAAAAACGATGAATTCTCAAATAAAAATATAATAATAGACTATTCAATGAAAAAGAATTGGCTCAGAAAAAAATTTTATTTCTTGACGGACTCTATTAATTCAGTTTGCATTTAAATGAAAAAAAAAACGGGAAAATATTAGGTCAGAACACTGAAAACTTTGTTTAGAAAATAAAGGTAATTTTCCACTGTAATTTTTGATTTGGGACTAAACATTTTTAAATCCGTACTACATAAAGTTTGTTTTTCGGATTTCGCAACATTGTAGGCCTCTCCTGTGGGTTAAATGTCTAAATGATTAAACGTAGAAATAATTAAAATTGTTTAAACTTTTAACCGGTCTAGCGCGAAGAACTAATTTAAAACCGAAACAAAAAAGTGATAGACAATGCTTCATTTTGTTGAAATGTTTAACTCGGATTAGAGGAATAGGAAGTGTGCATCGTTCCAGAATATTATTTAAACTTTAGTACTTTGAAGTAATGAGACTAAACATTAAACTAAATTAAAGATAAAAAACGCAATTCTGGTATTCTCTTCACCTTGAAAATAATTGATTCTACGTTTTACACCTATTGATTTTCTAAAAATACTCTCTGTCCAGGAACGTTTGAACTCTTTGAATACGTAATTCTAAAAACTCATTAAACAATTAAAAAGTTGCAGTTTTTTGAATAGTGACAAACTTGCAAAAAAGACAATAAATCGTTTATAAACTAATTTTTTTTGTAGTTGCTCACGTTTGAATTTTTCACATTTTCGCGCCTTTATATTCTGCCACCTAGTGGTCAATAATCATTTAGCAACAAGGAAAACTGAATATTTATGAATGAAATTAACCCAATTTTTAACAGAAAACTAACAATACGATATTCCAGAATGGCAAGTGTTTGTTTATGAATGTATATAATTGAAGAAATGAATTTCAACTGTCATTGTTTAGAGCGTAATCCTAATAATGTATGAAGACACTTTGCCTGGGTAAGGTTTGCGCAGTGGGCATTTATAATTTGATTTATTAATATGATAACGGTATAAAGAGGATATAAAATTTCCTACCAAAAACTAATTTGGCGTTGACAAGAGCATCACTGACAGCATGAATTTCTCTGGTGGCCTTTCTCATCTTTTTGCAGAAGGTGTCATTCTCGGAGTCCGTCATTTTGAAAAAGTATTCAGATAATGCGGAGTGAAATTTTTCTTTGTTTACAAAATAAGTATATTTTTTTCTTTTTATTACACCAGCATTTTACCGGTTTCCGAACACCTAAACGTCAAACTGAGGCGCAGAGAAACCAACCACACGCATCGAATCGTCGATGACGTTTTGACCGTTTTGACGTTTGCGATCACACATTACGCAATCACGTGCTCAAATTAGTTTCCAGAATCTAGGCTAGATGGCGCCCATGATTGACGCGCGAAAATTTGAGTGAGCAATCAACAATATTATTTACAAAATAAAAAAAATAATAATCGGCAAGTGTTTGCAGCTAATTAAGTATTTCACGTTATGAAGTCTGCTAGCAAGATGTCTGCACGTCAAAGACGAAACAATAATAAAAATTGAATGGGACGAAACTTTATTTTTTTAATAACTTGGAAATAATTATTTTTTACAATAAGTGTATTTTCATCAGAATTGGGTTGTAACTTGTTACAAGTAACTAAGTTACTGAAAAGTTACGCTATTTGTAATTTTAAGCGTAACTTTGTACTATTTCAAAAAGGAAATTGTAACGTAACTTATTTATAATTTTTGCTGTATGGCATGGAACTTTATTTTAGTTATTTTGAAGTTATTTTGTATCTTTTTTATATCTTCTTTTAAGAGAGGTTTATAAGTCAGTCATGAGTAGAAGATTAATCTCTTTTGATTGAGCATTGAGCTATCTTTTTTCTTTTTTAAATTTCAAAAATTTGTAAATTTTTCGAAATTCATATTTTTTGTTCGAAAATGCAACTGTTTTGTAGAAAATTCGTTTTTTGGCCTGAATATTTAAAAATGTAATGGAAACTTTTTTTCTCTCTTGGTTTAAAATTCGGTTTTTTCTTTTTAAAATTTAAATACATGAATTTTCAACAAAAAAATAATTTTTTAACCGAATAGTTTAAGGGTTGACCCAGAAACCTATTCCCTGAGAAAGGCATTAAAATCCAAACTCAAAAGAACAAATATCAAGGTCTAAGGCTTAATGTCTCTGTTTGTTAAATTTTGTAAGAAAAATTTTAGAAACACAATATCATCAAGTCAATCTGTGCAAAAATTCTATTTTTGAACAAAAAGGCTCAGAAACATTATGAATCCAAAAAGCAGTTATTTTGAAAAAACATATTCGAAAAGTTCAAAATATGCAAAAAGAATAGTTTAATTTTCTACCAACTTGATGAATCAAACAGATTAATTGAGAACCAGAAAGTTGCATTTTCAACCAAAAAGGATACATTTTCAACCACAAAAATTAATTTTTGACAAAAAATAAGAATTTTTCATAAAATACAATACATTTTACAAAATACATTTTCAACAAAAGAGATCAATTTTGAACTAAAATGATGAATCGTAACTAAAATGAATTTATAACAAAAAAGTTCAACCAAGAAGATTATTTTTTAACCCTGAAGATTAATTTTTTTAAATGGAATAGTTAAATTTTCAATTGAGGAGTCGAATGTTAAAAAAATATGTATTTTAAACAAACTAGTTCAACTTTACACCAAGCAGTTGAATTTTCAACTAAAAAAGATTAATTTTTAACCGAATAGTTAAATTTCCAACCAAAAATATGAATTTTCGAGCAAGAAGATTAATGTACCACCAAAAAAATAAATTTTCAACAAAATTGTTTAATTTTAAAGCCAAAAGAATTAATTATTGGCTGTATTTTCAACCCAAAAGTATGAATTTTTAACTAAATAGTTAATTTTCTATCAAAAAGGTAAATTTTCATGAAAATAGTTTAATTTTGAACGAAAAAGTTAATTTTCAATTGAAAAGTTCAATTTTCTTCCTTGCATTTTTAATCAAAAGGGATAAATTTTCAATCAAGCAGTTTAATTTTTGACGAAAAAATACGAACTTCTAACAAAATACATGAATTTTTAACTAGAAAATATGAAATTTCAATGACAAATATCAATTATCAATCAAAAATAGAATATATAGTTACATTTTTAGTTGAAAAAATTAATTCTCAACTATAAAAAAACGACTTTTCAAAAAAAGAGTTCAACGCAAAGGATGATTTTTTAATCCAGAAGATGAATTTTCTATAAATGGCGTAAATTTTCGAAAACGGAAAAAATCTACAACCTAAAAATGAATTTTTAAAAAAGTAGTTTGAATTTATACCAAGTAGCTGAATTTCTGATTAAAGAAGATGACTTTTCAACCAAAATTAGTTGATTTTTCATGTCCGGTTCTATTAATTTAGTTTGCATTCAAGCAAAAAAAAAGCAGTAAAAGGGGAGGAATGGTATTTTTCTTAAAAATAGAAAAAAATTCTGCCCGCTGGGTGGGCACATTCTCAACGCGCGCGGCTCGCTTCGCTCGCTAGTTTGAGCGCGTCTGGGGCGCGTGTCTGTTGGATCTTGCGCTACACATTTGTGCCCAGACATTTTGAAATTAAAGGTAAAGCAACGACAATTGTAATTTGCTGATTGTGAATTCTCTTTGTTAAAGCTCCTTCGGCTTCAACGAACACGTTCTGATCACGTATCTCGTGATTTGCATTCGAGTTTGTCCAAAGTGTGAACTTTTGTATATTAAGGTCAACTCTATTGTATCAAATAAATAATTATCATATTTATGTTTGTACTTCGGTCTGGGACTACTTATTCAGATATTGCAAAAAAATGTACAAATTTTGTTTTTCATGATTACTTTAATATTTGTTCCTTCTTTTGCACTAATTTTTATTCTCAGCTACCCTGAAAAATGCATAATTTCAATAAATTTATATCATTACAATTCACAATATGCATTGATATTTAAACAGATGTGTTTTCATTGTTTTGTTTTTATTATTAAATAAAGTGCGCTTTCCATTGAAAAAATACATTTTTGTTAAATAAAATTTTACTGCACTTTGTGTCGTTTTTCCAAAAACTTCATTTGTTCATTTTCAAGATTATTCTTTTGCGATTTGAACAAATAATACGCATCCTACAAAAAAATAATTCATAACAAATTTGTATATCGTTCTTGGATGAACAACTTTTGATTACTAATTTTTTCCATACCTTGTGTTTTTTTCAACATTTTTTTTATTTTTATTTTTATTTCCCAGTGGAAAACAGAAATTAGGCGTTCTATAAAAAATAATAAATAATAAATTTGTAGTTCTTTTTTGTTAAACGGTCTTTGTCTTACATTTTTTTTGTGGCTTGTCTTGTTTGTCTTGTATATTGAAAATTGGTTCAATTTTAAAAATTAACAGTTGAAATCTTGACTTATCATTTTGAAAATTATCCAAATTGGATAACTTTTATTCGTGCATCTTAAAAATGGAAGAGGTTTCAATTGTGAATCTACAACATTGAATAATTTAACAATGCAAATCGTTTAAATTAAAGAATTTTCAATTGTAAATCATCAAAATTGAGCGTCGGTTTTCTCAAAATTTATTTTTTAAATTTTCAATGTTATTTTTCACGATTAAAACAAAAACTTCGCTTCTTATCAGAAAATTATTTATGGCAAACTTGTAGCCCTTTTTTAGGTGAACCATTTTTGTCTGTTTTTTTCGTAGCTTGTGTCGTTTGTTCAAAAATTCAATTTATTTATTTTATGTTTTTCGATTAAAACAAAAATTTAGCGTTACATCAAAACATGATCAACAACATCGATTTTTTTTTGGGAATGCACAATTTTGGTCGATTCATCTTTTTCGTGTCTTGCTATAGTTCGACCGCAAAATGGAATTTTTCATTTTTTTGTGCGATTAAAATTTGAATTTTTTATTTTTCAAGAAAATTCAAAAACTCGTTATGACAATCATGCAGGGGGTTCAAAAACCAACGTTTTTCTCCAATTGACTTTTTTCATATCGTGCGTTGTTTGACTTAAAATTTTCATTTTAGTTTTTTTTTTTTTAATTCTGTAAATGCTATAACTTTGTTAATTTTTTTCTATAAAAAAGTGATTGGGATCAATTGGTTGTCTTTTTGAATACTACAAACAGCCGTATACACAGTTTCAAAATGTTGAAAAAAGTGGTCTGAAACTTTTTGAAAATGCTCTTTTTGAATTTTTATCTAAAATAGCTGGCTAACGAACTTGATCTTCAGTTTTCGACACTAAAAGAGTGTAGCAAAGGCCAATATCAGAGGGTTCAGAGGGACTCAAAACGTGGACAATTGACAAAAATGGGAGGGGTAGGGGGGGGGGGGGAATTTTACATAAATTTAATACCTTATTTTCTGATGAGAATGTACAAATATTTTTCTTTTATCACCAGGAAACGTACTAAATGTTATCAAAGTTCGTAACGTTAATTTCACTGACCCTACCCCTACCCCTGTTACCAAACGCAGTTTTTATTGTGACCCCCCCCCCTCCTACACTCAATTGGTAAAATAGTTTAGCGACTACCTCTAATGTACGTATATATACATTTGACTTGTCGGATTGTACATTAGACGTAAGAAATAAGCGCTACCACTGCTCTGATTGGGAGGCTCACTCAAGTCAGTGCCAACTGCCAAGTACGTCTACCGCGAGATCACTGACCTTTGCTAAGGACGTGCCCATGTCCCCAGGCCGGGTCACACTCGAGTCTTGCGATCGCAGGCGAACATGCTCTAGAAAAGGGTACCTAACTCAGTCAGGCACGTGGCAGCTGTCGGCCTGTGTCGGCCTCAGTCGGTCTGCTTGACTGCTACGGTCTGTCGATCGATAAGGGAAAAAAGCCTATCATCCTACTACCCTGGTTCCAAGTATTTGTTAAAGGCGGTACAATGCTGCGAGAGACTCCACCCACCACCTCTTCCAAATTTATCATTGTCAATAACTATATTAGAGGCTGTTCAAAAACTGCCGCACATTATTTTCAACACTTTTTCCACACCTAAACTTCTTCGTCACTGATCATCATACAAAATCTTGACTGCCCCCCCCCCCCCCCCATGGGGGGGGGACAAATATAACGCCTCCACACTTTAAGTCAAAATTTGTTCTTTGGTTTCATTTGATAAACGCCTTTGCACCTTTGCACACTTTGCATCCTTTTCAATAATTTTCTATCCTTTGTTAGGTTTTTTAATCTTTATCCGTTTGAATAATTTTCAATGCGTGAAGTGGAATTTAATCCGCCCCTACTCGTTTCAGTCTGAACTTTTTTATCCTTATCTATCCGTGAGATGGTATCATATTTATCCGTTTATACGTTTATCCATGTTTAACGGAAAATATTCTATCCTTATGTATCCTTTTTAATCCATGGTTGGGGCTACTACTTTTATTTGCAAGATTGGTAGTAGTTGTCCTTACTACTTTACTTGTTGTCGCGACAACTTTGAATGGTACATACTATTTTCTGCTAGTAAGCCTTACCACTTTAATTAGTAAGTCTTACCATTAAATTAGTTAGTCTTGCAAATAAGCTAGTTGATCTCACTACTTAAAGTAGTAATTATGAGAATAAACATTCACTGGCATGGATAAGTATTCTATCCGTGATAGTTAATAAGGAATGTCAAAGTAGGTCGCGGATAGATAAGAATGGGCTGACGGATAGATCATTATGGATTAGAACGGATTGCCAATTCTTTCCGTGGAAAAAAGAGTCATGAGGATAAGTAATGATTGGCACGGATAAGTATTTTATCCGTGATAGCTAACAAGGAATGTCGAAGTACCCGTGTGGAAAAATTTCGTGGCAGTCTTGAATCATGCTAAGGCCAGTACAGTTTTTCTCAAGCCTGTCTATTCACGCAATACTAGCCTGGCGCTACACTGGCGCTGTCTAGTTTTACTACGTGTTTGATTCATACCTTTCTACTGTCTAGTCTCAGTCTTGGCGCTATCTAGGAGTTCGTTACGAATTTGAATATATGAAAATTGTCCAGATTTTAGCTAGTTTCTAGACAGAATCACGTTTTGGACTTGAAAAAAAATTACAGAAGTGAATTCAGAAAATAATAATTTTTGAATAAAAGATTTAGGAAATTACAATACACAATTGCACAAATGCTCAAGCAATAATTAATTATACACTACTACATATTTTAGATAGTAAACAATAATTGTTGAAGGTGAAAGAAATCTTGATACGAGGACTGTATTCTTAAGAACGATTTTTCTCAAGAATGTTTAAAAACATTTTCTTTTAATTGAATTATACAGTGAAGTTATAATAAATTTATATTTAATTCATAATAATCATAATATGAAGCCTCACGTATGAATTATCATTTGAAATACTAAACAATCATTATTTCGTAGCCTAATCGCAAGTAAAATCATACAAACTTTATTTTTTTCAATGGTTTATTCACATATCAAGCACTTTTATTGTTTAAAAATTGTTCATGTTTTATTGAAATAAATATTAGGATGTACTGAATTGAAATTCATATCCGACCAAAATGGAAAAAAATTCAACTTTTAGATGGCCGAGGTGTTAAGGCGACTGGACAAAGTTACAACAATATAATAGGAAGTTACATCAGAAGTTCGACACCCGCCGTATGTACAAGTGATATGCGGAAACTTATTTCTTCATTTTTTCGTTACAAAAACTTTTTTTATATTTTGAATTAACTGCAAAATCTATATATTGGACTTTTATGGCATAAAAAATAATTATTTAATCTAATTATTCATTATTTTTTATCAAAATAGCCGATCTGTCTAATAGAAACTAGTCGATCCGAGCGTTACATCCCAGTCTAGCCACTGGACAGACAGCCTGTGGCGCGCCAATGTCGACTCAAGGCGGACTAGACAGAAACAGTAAAGCGCCATGAAATTTTTCCACACGGGTAGGTCGCGTGTAGAAAAGGATAGGGTGACGGATAGAAGATTATAGATTCGAACGGATAGGAAATATATTTTGCGGGGAACGAATTAAAGAGTATAAAAATAATGATTGGCACGGATTAAGATTCTATCCGTGATAGATATAAAGGAATGTAAAAGTAGGTCTCGGATGCACGAGGATAGGGTTACCGATAGAGATGCATGGATTAGAACGAATATAGAATGCATTTTTTAGAGAAAGTATTAAAGAGGATATAAGCATTGATTGAGATGGATGAAATAATGAAATAAAATAATTTCATTATTCAGAGAAAAATAAAATAATGATTGATTCATGGAGATGTTAAAGAAAAAGTTACATTTTTTAATCTCTCTCTCTCTCTCTTGTTGCTTTTGTTATATAACTGTCTCTAATGAGCCGATTTTAGAAACATGTTTCTATCGTTTTAACTCCTCGTGTACAGTTATGTTTACAAAAATTAACTTTCTTGAGTATATGTTTTTTTAAAATTCATTTTTTGAAATACTTCTTTTTAAGCCTTCTTGTTCAATTTTTTCACACAGTTTGACTTTTTTGAGTTTATGTTTTTAAAAAAATGTGGTTCCAATCATACAAGCATTATATTTTAACAGACTTCACA
>CAKNXH010064330.1:77624-121036 GCA_932178445.1 Andricus quercusramuli | reverse complement strand
AAGAACTTTTTTTTTTGAAAATTGATCTTTTCTGGATTAAAAGTAAAATATTTTCTACAACATTCGACTTTTACCTTGAAAATTTAACTTTTTTGTTAAAAATATATCTCTTTTGGTAGAAAATTAATATTTTTGTTTGAAAATGCAACTATTTGGTTGAAAAATTCAGCCGTCTTGGTTGAAAATGACCTTTTTTGTTGAAAATTCGTCTTCCAAGGTATAAAAGTCAAATGTTTTCGAAACCATTCTATTTTTTATTATATTTTGATGAAAATTCGTCTTTGAGGATTCAACTATTTTCTTAAAAATTAATGTTTTTGGTTGAGGATTGATAATTTTAGTTGAAAATTCATCTCTTTGTTCGAAAACGTAACTATTTTTTTTATATTAGTCGTTGTAGCAAAACATTTAACCATTCCGTTTTTTCTTAAAAATCTATCTTTATTAGTAGAAAATTCAACTATTTGGTTGAGGATACATGTAATTTGTCGAAAATTCGTGGTTTTTGAACAGAAAATTAATCTTTTCGGTTAAAAATTTGTACTTGAAAGGTCACAGGAATTTAAATTGTTTCGTATTGAAATCAATATGGTACCTGCATTAATTTTATTTAAAAGAGATCATTTTAGATTGTGAAGTCTGCATTATTAAAGAAAATTAGTTTTATTTATAATTTTCTGGTTTTCTGGTTTCTTTTGTAAAGCATCGAAATATAAAGACGCCATTTAACTGTCAAAGGTTTATTTAGCTGGTAGTAAAATGAATTACATTTGTTTGAACGTTAATTGTAAAATTTATTCTGCAAGTGCGTCTGTTGACATTATACGTCTCTTTTTGTGCGAACTATAATCACTTTTAGTAATTTTTTAACTTAAATTAGTCACTTTTTTCAAGTACATTAGTCTGTGGAAGCCCTGAAAATGAGTGAAAGTTAATTCGAATATATTATCTCTGTTTCAGGAGTTACTCCATACGATATTAGCAATGGACAAAAGTGATGACAAAGGTGTTCAGAGCTCCAGCAATGTCATCAAGAGTAATATATTCTATGTCCCGGAATATCGGGAAACAATACTTTCCCAGCTGCTGTGCTTCAGCGAACTCAAAATGTCGAGGTTTGTGACATCGTTATTTTTAAATGCGTCTCAAGTGCCGGAAGTTTATTGGTAATCGGCTTATAAATTATGAAACTGCTCTTAATATTTAATTTCCAAAATTAAGACGGACAGAAGCTGTCTTATATTTTACAGCGGATTTATCCTGACTTAGATTCTAACTTTTACAGTTGCAGTGATGTAGTTCAAAAGAAAAAGTGGCTTGGCGGTACTTTCCATAAACTACGTCATCAGTTTGAGGGGTTGGGGAGGGGCAAACAAATAATGATGGTAACATGGGGGAGGGGTTATAAGTAGAAATAACGTTAAGAACACATATAACATTTAGAACTTGTACCCAATAAGAAAATCCAACTATATTTTTGAGTAAACGTTCCTTTTTTTTATTGAAAAGGCTACTATTATATTTTCGATTCAGAAATCATCTGGTTTGGTTAAAAATGTTATTATTTGGTTGAAAATTTAATTATTTTGTTGAAAAAATATTCTTAAAAAGTTATCTTTTTTATGAAAAATAAATTTTTTTAGTTGAAGGTTCATCTCTTTGGTTGAAAATTCAATTATCTTGTTGAAAAATCATTTTCTTGATTGAAAATAATATTTTCTGTTAAAAATTCATCTTTTTCGATTTAAAAGTCCACTATTTTCTAACACATTCTACATTGTTAGCTTAAAAATTGTACTCTTCTGTCGAAAATTCATCTTTCATGGTAGAAAAGTAATCTTTCTTGGTTGAAAATGAACTTTTTTGATAAAAATTCAACAGTCTTCTAAAAAATTGGTCTTTTTGTCTTCAAAATTTAAATATATAATTGAATTTTTTATGTTTTTTGTTTGAAAATTCAACCGTTTGATTGAAAATGCATTTTCGTATGCTGAAAATTTAACTATTTGGTTAGAAATTCAACTGTTTTGTTAAAAATCTAATTAATTTTGAAAAATTGAACTGTTTTGTTACAGTCGTCATTTTTGGTCAAAAATTCAACTATGCTGTTAAAATTGCATCGTTTTGAATTGAAGATTCATCTTTCATGGTAGAAAAGTCAACTTTTTGTTTAAAGATTTATCTTTCTTTGCTGAAAAGTCGCTTTTTTGTTAAAAATTCAACTGTCTTCGAAAGAATTTGTCTTTTTGGCTTGAAAATTTTACTATCTTGTTAAATCTACAACTGTTTTTTTTGGAAAACTCGTCTCTTTTTATTGAAAGTTCTTCTATTTGGTTGTTCATGCAACTGTTTGGTTGAATTTTTTTTTAATTCGTCTTTTTGTGTTGAAAAATCATCTCTTTGGGTAGAAAAATTTGTTTGGCTGAAAATTCAACTATTTTCTTGAAAATGCAATATATTTCGGCTTGAAATCTTAGGAATTTGAAGTGCATCGTATTGAATTTAATATGTTATCTGCATTAATTTTATTTCAAAGAATTTATAAACGTAAAATTCGTCATTAGCCAATAGCCTCGGCTACACCACTGGACAGATGGATTGAATATATATAGTACTGATACTGAAGATGCCGCGCTTGATCCTTCTTATAGAAAGATTTTGATTTCACAGTTGGAAAAGTTAAGAGAGCAGATCTTAAAGTAAAGTTAAATCGATTGGCCAAAACTTGTCAAAAGAAGTAACTGTATACTGAAAGTTTTATCTACCGCCAACACATTGAACTGCATTGAACTAACTTCGGGTCAAGCGTCTGACCACCTAAGTTTCTTATCCCATCCTGCTTTGGTTTTCTCCATCCTCGTACTTACGATCAGTTCTTTATTTCCCGCGTTTCCCTTTCATTCCCTGCTGGAATAAACAACTTCTGTCTATCCTCCGATCTGAGGGCATTCAACTCGTTTCAACTTTGACAGCTTGTAGTATTTTCGTGATGAGAAGACAAATAAATGGAAATTTCGAATCGCTTTGCAAATTTAATGCGTTCCCGTTCCAACTTCCGATAATATGGCAGAGGATATTGCGTTCGTCTTGACTCTAGTCGAGTATTGAAAGTGTTTTGCGACAGAAGTTTCAAATTAAAAATATTTGTAGAAATGATCAACTTCAAATATGAGTGAGGCAAATTCAACTGATTCAAAGGGACATTTTGAATTCAAAATTTTTAAGTTTAAACATGGTGGCAACTAGGGTTGTCCAAAAACGTATTGGAATTTTTTAATTTAAGATCGAAAAGAAATCTATTTTATAATTAATAATTTTATGAAAAATAAGCATGAAAATGATTCAAAATTGTAAAACAGACTTCCAAACTACATCACTTTACGGCTCACTAGAGAGACAAATAACTAATGAAAAAAGAGTTGTAAAAGGAAAAAAAGTAAACCAAAACCAACCTCTCACTTTTTTCTTTCAAAGATATTGGATTTTTTCCCCTAATTTTCATGCATATCACCCCCTTTGTTCGAATCCACGCAAAAATAAATGCGTTAAAAAAATTATATTTAGAGGTGTCGCAAGTCTTTATAGGTTGAATATTCAATTATTTGGTTAAAAGTTAACATTTTTGTCGAAAATTCGTCTCTTTTTCTTGAAAGTTTAACTATTTGGTTGTAAAGGCAACTGTTAAGTTGAAATTCAATTATTTGTTTGAAAATTCATCGTTCTAAAACATTCAAGTTTTTAGCTTTAAAACTCAACTCTTTTGTTGAAAATTCGTCTTTTTGTGTTGAAAATTCAGCTCTTTTGGTAGAGAATTATTTTTTGTTGCTTGAAAATTTAACTATTGTGTTAAAAATGGAACATATTTCGATTTGACATCTTAGGAATATGTTCCCTACATTAATTTCAATTAAAAGAATTTATTCCCGTGTTATTATCCCATTTTCGTGAAAAATCACCCTATTTCCCTTGTTTTGAAAGTAATTTGGGCCGTGAAGTTTGAAAATATAAAAACTGTAATTATAAATCGGAACAGGCGATTTTCGAATATATATCTGTAATCCTGGTTTTGAAAAGGGAACTTTCTAAACAAAATTATTATATTTCGAACTCTGAACAGGGAATTTTTGAAAATAATGATAAGTTTTCAGCTGGAACATTAAATTTCACAAAAGAATTATAATTATGAGTCATATCTGGATTTAAAAAATAAGTATGTATAATTCTGACTTGGTAAAGTACATTTCCGAGAAAAACTACAATTTTGAATTAGAAGAGGAAATTTTCCAAAAGAATTACAATTTTGACTTGGAACGGACAATTTTCGAATAGAATTCTGATTATAATTTAAAACAGGAAATTTACGAAAAGAACTATAACTCTGACGTGGAACAGGACAATTTTCAAAACAATTAAAATTCTTAGTTAGGATATGGAAATTTCAAAAAGAAGTATTCCTAGACCGGAAAAATGCAGTGATTTTTTGTTGTTGTGGCGAATAAGGTAAAACACCCAGTCATCGCCAAGACCATAGTAATTGATAATCGGTAGATTTATGTAATAAATAAAAGAATTTACCTTGGAAAATGTGTTGCAAAATAATTTTAAGTGAAGTTTAACTTTCATAAATACAATGAAACTTATTTTAGAGGATTGTCGTTGATCGAATCGGAGAATAAAAATATTTTATATCTTAAAACTCATGACTTGGCAAAAGAATCGTAGATTTCTGACGCCATGATGTAAAAATTCGGTGTTTAATTCTCGCAAATAAATCAATAAGTCAATTTTTATCAATAAGGAGGATAGTATCCCGTATTACATTTTTTTAAACAATTATGAAAGAAACGTTTCAAACCATTTTTAAATATTTATTGGCTGGGCGATAACAGGGTCGTGGATTTTTTGAAATTTTGATGATGCAAATTTGAAACTGCATATTAATTTTTACCCTAATCTTTCTAAAGTTTAAAAAAATGTTTCAAAGTTAACTGAATTTTTTAAGCTAGCGAAGACTGAACATTTCACCTTATTTTTGAAAAAATATAAATAAAAAAAGGTGCAAGTTACAATTTTTTTGAAAATATGCAAAAGCCGAAGTTAATTAATTAAAAAAAAATCAATTAAAATTTAAATTAATTAATTAAGTTAGTTCTCTACTTTAGAATTTATAATAAAATATTTGTCTTCTTTTTTTCAGAGGATATTTGGTTGACCTGACGACGACGGCTCACATTTTTTTGAAAATGCTCGAACACTTTTGTGGAAAAAGTCGAACTGTAATTGTTCAGACGAAGAAGAAAAAGTCGCAAAAACGAAAGAGCCAGAAAAGTAAGTTTTGGTTGAAAATATTTAGATTCAAGAATAAATTCTGATCTGACAATGAAATTTTAAATTGAATTTCAAGAGTTACTTCATTTCTGATGTAGTTTCAACGAAGGAAATCAAATTTGCCGGATTTAACTTTACATATCATCCGGATATTGATTTCGAGATCTTCTCTGATAAAATGTTCACGACTATAAATTGTCAATTCGCTTAGAAACGTAGCTCGTGAAGAGTATATATTTGATCAGAAAAATCAATATCGTTGCGCGCTTTATTTTCGTTCCTTTCTTGACGAATAATTTTTTTACCATAGTCAACAGTTTACCAATATGTATAAATGTTTTTTTTTAATTGTGTTTTTTAGAGTCTGTGAAAGAAACACCACAGGCTCCGCCAGTTCCTCTCAGTTTGGAAGATCGATGGGATGATGTGGGGCCAGAATTGTCAGCCGTTATGCAGTCAAACCAAATTCCAGTCGTTATGCCTTTTGATGCGACTCTGGAAACACCGATTGATGAGCAAAAGTAAATACGGTGTTTTATAAATTTATATTCCTGTTTATTTTAGTAATTAGTGTAATACTAATTAACTTTTAACATTGATTTATTCTTTTTTTTAGGAGTGATGCAATGAAGAAAACTCAGAAGCTTCTTCGTCAGAAGGAATTTGAAGAAGCCGTTGGCCTTTTCCGTGCTGCCAGGTAAGAATAACAATTTTATTGTAGAAAAATAGTGTCAGAAGACAGAACAAGAGCCGCAAATTCATTTAATTGGAAATCGATTCCTGCATAATATCATTCATTCGTACTCCAGGGTGATAGCTGGACCGGGAAACCGGGAAATGACCGGGAATTTTTTGGGACTGGGGAAAACCGGGAAATGACAGTGACTTTATTTTTTGGCCTGGAATTTCACAAAGTTGTATAAGAAAAATCTATACAATCACTTGAAATATAAAAAATTTCGTATCACGCAGTTTCGAAGACTTAAAAAAAAAATTGATTAGCATTTCGAACTCGAAAGTTAATTGCCTCACTACCCGATTTGGGTAGTGTTTCTAGGTGGATAAATACTACCAGTGTGGGTCCACCACACCCACGACGGGTCAACAACACGCAGTATTCCCCGAACGGTCATTCATCCAAGTACTAACCGCGCCCAACACTGCTTAACTTCAGTGATCTAACGGGAACTGGTGTTTTCAGCGTGGAATTAAAACAATTAAAAATTGAAAGCGTTTAAAATTTAATTATTTGTATAAAAAAACGTTTTAAGTTGATCAACTGTGAATTTAAAACTAAAATGTAGTTAAAATATTTAAAAATTAAACAATAATTTATCTTACAAGACGATTCTGAATTTGTTTAAAAATTAAACGATTGAATTTTTAAATAAGTTCAAATCCTATTTCAATATTGCTTAAGTCAAAATATTCTTTTTTTAACCTATTCAATTTGAAAATTGTTCAATTTAGAAAATAACAATTTTCTAATATTTAGCAATATTTTACTTTTCATTTAAAATCTGCTATATAATACAGGGACTAAGCAAGTTTCATTCAATATTTTTAACTAAAAAATGAGACATTTTTTATTAGAAATTCTTGTTTCAATTTTTTGTTTCAATTTTTTTTTCAATTTTTTAGTGGCATTGTTTGATTTTTATATATAAATAACAATTGAACAACTATTAATTCGAGAAAAATCAGAAAAGTTTAAGACGTTAGTTAGTTTTAAAACGGGCGAGATGCCCATGGAGACCTCCCTTGGCGCTCAAGCTATAAAGCCTATTGTGCTACACCCTTACCTATTCACTCTCAGCAGTCTACCCCAGACCTCTTGGCGAAGCTTAGTATGTCGAATACTGGTCGCGATGTAATTTCCTCTGTTTCCAGAAAGTGGGCCCCGAGGGTATGTTGCCTGAGCCTAGCTAATGCCAGGCATTATCATAATACATGCAGGGATGTTTCGTCATCCCTGCCAAATTTCCTGCACTCTATCGTGGGATTATACCCCTTTTTGTGTATATGATAGTTCAAGTGGTTGTGCCCAGTTAGGGCCCGTACCACTGTCCTTATATCTTTCTTGGGTAAGCCTAGGATTTTCCTAGCTCTGCCCATCCTATAGGTATAACCCAGGATGGATTTGCCTGAAGGAAACCCTGGACTTGTTCCCAGTATTCCCGGTGTTTTGTTTGGATCCAGCTTTTAATGGCCACTCCGACACAGCAAGACGCTATTCCCAGTACCGCTTCCGGTCCTATTAGTTCTGGAGCCAGCTGCCATTTTTTATGACTAAAACTAAGAAAGCTAAGATTTTGCTCTATGGTTCATTTAGTATTGCTAGCTGAACACTTTTCCACTGCGAAAAGCTCAGCGGACGATTTTTTCCGTTAAACTGTTAAAGTTAACTATTGAAGTTAACTATTAGTTTACGAAGTCTTAGCTTTCTTGGTTTCTGATATCTATTGATTTTTATTGATAAAGTAGTGAGTATATGCGCGCGGGCTCGCTGCAACTAACTCACTCAGCTGCTTATCTCTGACGCTCAATTGTAACTTTAACTATGTATACCTGACAATATCAGCAGTAAATACGTATACATCAAAATATAAATACAGTAAACTTCCTTTTATTTTAAGGACCTTGAAACGTACGTGACCAATTATTTTAAGGCTCGAGGGGCCCCCACCTCTACCGTGATTTCGAACTTTATTTTTATCAACGACGTTCATTGGCTGCCCGGCTTTGTATCGCTGCGCTTGCGCTAATCAACTTTTTCAACTGCGCATTTGGCGAAAACCGCGGTCGATTTAAAATCAATAAATTCTATCAATATGAATACAGACAAATACCCCCCAAAATTCTTAGAAAAGTTGAAAAAGTCGCGGTCGTTTAGCATGTCAGTGTTTTTCAAGCGCCTTTCAAGTGGTTTTGTTGACGTATGACAATTTGCCAACTAAAACTCAATATAATATATCAAAAAACGACTTAAATATTTCGCGCAATAGTGAGTTTCCCAGCATGGCTTTGCGGCCATGCTAGGCTAGTCGTGGAAAGGGCAGCCGTCAGGAAGGTTAGCATATGTGAGACTGCAACTGCACACGCGTTTTTATTCTAAACACAAAGGTAAATTATAAAGGTCTCGATAGTAATATTTTTCAAGTGTTTTGCGAATACAATCAACTATCCGAAAATTGAGGTGAGTGTACCCGTTTCTGATCAAATCGATCTGATTTACTTTTACGTTTAGCATATTTTCTCGAAAACGTCGTGAGACGTATTCTCGTGACGTTTTGAAGAAATACTCAATTCAAGGCTTCCCGCTCTTCGGGCACCTTTTTTTTCATTGGTCAGCCACAGACGCGGAGGAGAGTGTACAGGGACCGCGGTGGGAGGTAACGAAACTGCGCAACTTAAAATCAGTGCGCGAAGGGGGGTTAAACTAAGTGAGCTTTAAAATAAGTGATCTTTAAAATAAACGGAAGTTTACTGTAATAAACATTAAAATTATTGTTCTCAATAAATGCTTTAAATATAAATACTTATTTGAATATAATCAATTGCATAATTTACCGTGAGAAAGAAGCAGCTGATGCCGTCAGATAGGCGAAAAACTCCCGCGTGCATATTCGCACTATTTTATTAATAAAAATCAATAGATATTGGAAACCAAGAAAGCTAAAACTTCGTAAACGAATAGATAGATAATCGTTTATTTTTCAGCCTGTTGGCCTTACAAAATTTACTTGCTTACACTTCCATTTTTACAGAATTTTCTTAAAACTAACCCTTAAAAACTAACATCCATCTATTCTTTATCTCTAAGCCGCGCCCTCTTATCGCCTTGCCTTCCTCGCTTTGCCTCGCCTCGCTCGCATGCCCCTACTTTTTCGCATTGCCTCGCTTGCCAACCTCTGTTTTCGCTCTAATACCTACTACTTATCTACTATTTACAATATTTACATCTTACTTATATCATGTTTACATCTTACTTATATCTACTTTCTCTCCTATTTACACTCTTTCCTTCTCCATTCCTCTTCCTCCTTTCTTCTCTTCATCTCCATCTTACTCAACACTCCCTTCACCCATGCTACTGCCCTTTTTCATGCAACAATACCTCAATGCTTATCTCACTTCTTTCCACCTCCACGCACTCCTCCAACCAGTGCTCCACTCTTGCATCCCTCTTTCCACACAGTTCACACATCCTGTTCTCCCGAGAGAGCCAGAAACTATTCAAACCCTCCATGCACCCACACCTCATCGTAGCTATAAGCTCCTGACTTCCTTTCTCTCCTTTCTCACATAAATATTGCGCTCTTGCCCTTGGCATAATCCACACATAGTTCCCGTTAAACCTTGACTCTCTTATTCTCTCTTCCCCTTCTGTCTTCTCTCTCTCCATGACGTTTTGCTTAACCAAGTCATAAACCTTTCTTCCTTCCTCGTGCATCCTTCTCACTTCATCCATCTGCAGTCCATTCATTCTAAAATACCTTTCCCTCTCATCCTCCATCTTCCCACCCCCTCTCCTGTTCTCCTTCTCCCACCAAAACTCCCTAACCAGCCTACTTCCCCCCCCTCCCACAAACCCCCCTTCCAAAAATTTCTCCTCATATTTAGACGCCCTGCTCCCTGCTAGAATCCCTACACTCGTTCTCCCCGTCTCCCTCCTGACAATATACTTCTAAGTATATTGTCAGGCGTGTTCCTTGCCAACCCCAGGGTCCACTTTACATACCTCTCCTGCGTTCTATTTACCTCTTCACTTTCCATCCACCCCCACACCTCTACTCCATACAATATCACACTCATCACTAGTGAATCAAACAATTTCATTCTCGGTCCAAAATCATCTGCAAATAGCTTCTTTCCCAACCCCCACACCTGCCTCCTCACCACATTTTCCCTCCTCACTCTCTCTTTTATGTGACCATCCACTCCCCCATTCGTAAACTAATAGTTATCTGTAACAGTTACACGAAAAAAATTGTCCGCTGAGCTTTACGCAGTGAAAATGTGCTCAACTGATGCAGTGAAGGGTGCCACGTAACCTCGCGCATAGCGATGCGCCGTATCTTTAAGTCGTCAGCTGAGCACTTTTCCACCGCGAAAAACCTAGCGAACAATTTTTTTCGTGAAACTGTTAAATTCGACTATTAATTTCCCAAATTTCAGGTTTCTTAGTAAAATTTTATTCAGCGCATATTTTTCGCATGTTTGAACGGGAAGCTGACTTACAACCCCCCACCATAAAGTCAGCTGACTACTTTTTTCCGTTTGTTTACATCATAATAAACGTGCAAACAAAGTCTCAGCTTTATTCATATATATATATTTTTTAAATTATAATTATACATGTGTGGGTGGCTATCACCGCTATCATGGAAGCCGACGTTCACTTCGTTTATTAGCAACACGAAATGAACACTAGCTGAAAATCTCAGATTTCTTTAACTGTGTCACTCAAAATGCCAGCTGGCTCCCGGACTATATCTATTCACTCGCTGCGCCGCGTTTTTGCCAACTGGTCCAATTTTTGTTGCCCTTGGTCTCTGTGTGACCAGGTACCCATATGAAAGCCACCTTGTTTCTTTCTGCAAGTTGGTTTAATGCCTTTTTGCATTCCCAAACCAGTTCTGATGTTATATCTGGTTTCCCTATTGCAGTTACTGTCGCTTGATGTCCGAACAGATCCTAATCTGGCTGCCAGCAGCGTTTTCTTCTGTTAGTGTTTCGGCACAGCGAAGGACGGCCAGGACTTCCGCTTGAAAGACAGTAGCATGTCGCCCAAGTGTGATCCCTATCCCTTTCCCTCTCTTGCTGTCATTAATTCCTGCTCCTGACCCTCCCTCTCCCCTGGAGCCAGCCATCCGTTTACCAGATTTCCCCTTGGCGGAGTGGGTTACCATTTGCTTTGCACAGATCCCTGCTTGGGATGCAGACGCGGAAAGCTTTGGCAAAGTAGAAGCGTTTTATTATTTGATCTTGCCTCATCTGCAGAATCGGAAGTGCACTGATATCACTCGGGAGCCTAGTGTGTCTAGTCCCCCGAGTCCATCTATTTGCTCTTGCCAGGCGGCGCCGCTCTAGCGGTTATCGCAACATGTAGGAGTTCCTCACAGAGCTTGAATCCTGTCGTCGCTGTGGGCGTAGTCCCCATGGCTCTAATCAAACCCCTAAATGCTAGCGTTTGTAATCTTCGCAGCCTGTCCTGCATTGTTTTAAGTTCCGCCCGTGGCCAGAAGACCACGGCCGCATGTAGGAGCCTGGGTTTTAGGACAGCAGAGTAGAGCTGTGCAAGCATTTTAGGCCCTAGACCCGACGTCAACCCAAAGGCACATCCAAAAGG
The DNA here is from genome assembly GCA_932178445.1 of Andricus quercusramuli. Lineage (NCBI taxonomy): Eukaryota > Metazoa > Arthropoda > Insecta > Hymenoptera > Cynipidae > Andricus > Andricus quercusramuli. Next base: position 109,356 of record CAKNXH010064330.1, on the reverse strand, counting down.
TCATGACAAATTTCCTGCTTTGGGTCTCCAGGTGCTTTGCCCAGTTCAGCTTGCTATCTAGGATTACTCCCAGATATCTAACTGAATCTGAAAACTTGAGCTCCCCACCACAGAATACAGGAGCTTTAACTTTCTGAACTTCATAATTTCTCGTGAAAATTACCAGGTTGGTTTTTTCCGGATTTACCGAGAGCCCTGAGCTATCGCACCAGAGCTCTACGATGCGCAGCGCTGACCTTATAAGACCCATCAACGTTTCCAGATTAGGCCCCCCCCCCCCTCCCTGACTAGGATTATAAAGTCATCCGCATATCCCTGAGTATAGTACCCCTTTTTATTTAGCCTTCGAAGAAGGCCGTGCATTCACTAGGCATTCGTCCGGCACGCCACATCTTAAAGTCTCTCGACATATGACTTCTGGAGGACTATTGCTGAAAGCACCCTCTATATCTAAGGAAGCGCCCACAGCATACCCTTTTTGTTCCAACTGCTGCTCTAATTTTGCCACAACAGCATGAAGCGCTGTATCTACCGAGCAGCCTGCCTGAAAAGCATGATGCCCTCTATGCATCGGGGAGGCCAAGAGCACCTCATCCCTAATTTATATCTCGACCGGCTTCTCCAACGTCTTCAGGACAAAAGACGTTGAGCTGATTGGTTGGACATATTTTGCAGCAGAGTAACCCTCCGTCCCAGGTTTGGGTATGAAAGCGACTCTGCCATTCCATGCCGATGGCATGTGTTTAAGGATCATACTTGCCCTAAATAATTTCGTCAGAGTAGGGAGGACTAAATCCATGCATTTTTGTAAAAGCGCTGGATAAATGCCATTCGCCCCTGATGATTTAGAGGGTCAGAAGGACCCTACGGTCCATTCCACCTTTTTGTAATCAGCGACGTTAGCCGCGAAATTCCAGTCGGCCCGTCCCACCTCTTGGCCCCAGCCTTCCTCCTCTTCGTCGGTTCGGATTCGCCGAAAACCCGGGAAGTGTACTTCCATCAGGTGATTCAGCGTTGCTTCTTCGTCTTCGGCAAACTCACCATCATCGAGCCTTATGAGCCCGAGGCCATCTTCCAGATTTTTCGCCAGGATCTTGTGGAGCCTCGCTGTTTCCGGAATGTTTTTCGATTCCTCGCAGAAGCCCCTCCAATCTTACTGCTTATACTTCCTTATATTTTTATTGTATTCACACTGGGCCTTCTTATAGATGTCCTAGTCTAAAGGCAATTTAGTTCTATTCGCCCTATTGCACAAAATTCTTGTTTTTTTACGTAGTCTCTCCAGGTGGTTATTCCACCATTCTGCTCCCTTCCTAGACTTGATTGTGCTTGTTCTCATATGATGTTGTCAGAGCCCTTTGCAGAAAATCCGAGGCGTGCTCTAACTCATCAATGGTACTATAGTTTTTAAAAGATTCAAACTAATTTAAAACCTGATAATAATAATAATTATTATTATACCATTAAGCCATTTCTCTTTCGGAGTAGGCGTGACTTGCTCGGTTGGAAAATAGTGAATAGTTATATAGGTATAAAGTAGGTCGGTGTATGGGTATAAGGTACATAGATAGGTGTTAGGTATAGATGTTTTAGATTGATCAGGAATTCTCGTGTCATTTATTTAAATGACACGTTCATTGCGCAACACGGCTCCGACCCAGGTTCCGGATCAATCTCTCTAGCGATCACCCCAAGTGAGGAGCCTCAGAAAATTGTTATGTATGGTTCCCCACTTGGGCCCATTAGTATTCAAGGTCTTTGTTTCAGGCTCCATTCACTCTATTGTCACTCTGTTTACAAACTATTTGTCGCCACATTTTTCTGTCCTGGCATACTACTCTAGCTTCCTTCACGTCCATGCATTTTTTCATGCAAGCTCTTGTGTTCCTATGGCTTCTTATGTCTCTTCGAATTAATGTCTCATTCACAGATTCTTTCGGCCGTCTACCCCTGGGCATTCTGCAGAAAATTTAAAACAAAATGTAGATTTTGTAGGATTTCGAGATAAAATTTTGAAGATTTTTAAGGATTTTGAAAGGTTTTATTTAAATGATAATAATATAATTTTCTCAATATTACTGAGATAATTAAGAATGGTTTTTTATTTCGAAAAATTAATTTTAATATAATATTTAAAAAGGTGTCAATCCAAGAGAGGTTTAATTCAAGAGATATTGAGAAGTTTTGAAGTGGTTCAGAAATAACTCAAAACATGAAAAGGTTTCATTAAATTTTAAACAAAATGTGGATTTTTTGTGATTTCGAAACAAAATTTGGAAGCTTTTCAGGAATTTTGAAAGGTTCTAGGATAATAAAAAAATATTTCAAATTACTGGGACAATTAAAATTGATGGTTTATTTTGAAAAATTAATTTTAAGAGAAAATTTTAAAAGATTTTAAAAACAAATTTTTGATGAATAAATAGAATTCAGCAATTACTAATTTACAAGAAATTCAGGTAAGTTTAAGAGATATTTCAGAGTTTTCAATAGATTCAAAAATAAGTTAAAATTTGAAAAGATTTCAAAAAATTGTGAACAATATGTAAATTTTTGTAGATTTCGAACGAAAAATTTAGACAATTTCTAAGCATTTTTAAGCAATTTGAAATCAATAAAAAATGTATTAAGATTCCTAGGAAAATAAAAATTTATTTTTTATATCGACAAAAAAAAGACTTTCAAAACTGTTAAAAAAGGTTCTGCAAGATTTTAAAGTGATTTATTTTTTATTTTTCAGGATTCAAACAAAATTTTAGGAAAAACTCAAATAATTTGAAAAGATATTAAGAAGTTAAAAAAATGTAAAGGTCATATTTAAAAAGATGCTCAAGTAAAAAAATTGATGTATAAATAATAACTCAACAATTATTATATTCTAACTACTTAAAATTAAAGTAAACTAACTTCTAATATAAAAAGTGTTCAGTCGAAAAAAAGTATAATCGTCCAATTTTTAATATTTCTAACTTAAAATTGCTCAGAATGATATAATTTATTCTTCAATTCAAAGCAATGAAAATGATAACATAGATTCATATATTTTTAAATCTTTGAATTGTACAATTTATAAAAGTTTACAATTTTAATTTTGCAGTGTAACGGTATTTATTAACAAAATTTGAATTCGAAAGTGTTAAAAGTTTCCACTTTATACGCGTAAATTATTGAGCGTTAAAATTAAACAACTGTTGAGCTTCAATTTTAAAGTTTAAAATTCAAAAAAGTTCCAGTTTGAGTGTTTTTATTTTCAGTTCAGTTTTTTAACTTGAATTGCAATTTTTTTTAATTTGAAGAGTTCTAATCTTTTAATTTCAACGATCGTGAAAAATGTGTGTTAACCGGAAAAAAACTGGGCAATGATCGGGAATTTTTTTCTCCATTAAAACGGCCATCGATAAACAATTATTGCCTGGAAATAAGGGAGGCGATTTCTGGGACTTTAGTGCGTTTCGTTGAAAAGTAGTGCGTTTTATTTTCCTCGTTGACTGCAATATATTTCGACGGTCAGATGTGAATTACACTGAGTAACCCGAACGTGGGTGCGGGATAGTAAAGCCTTTGTTTTAGCCCACAAAAGCGTTTGTTCTAATGGGGTTAAAGAGTGAACAGAAAGCTGGGATTTATCGGTGCGAACAGGCACGCATGCGAGGACCAACTCTCACCACAAATGCAAACAGCCCTACTCGCTATAGGAACCTATTTCATTAATTAACGCTCTTTGTTTGTTCCAATATCATCTCCTGAAAAATTACTGTCGAGTTGGTTCCCAATGTTGTCGGTTCGTTTTTTATTACGTTTCATATATTTTTCAAAAGAAGATGGTTGATGCTAAACCAATCTATTCAGATTATTACATTTTACAAATGGGAAAAGAAATAATCCGAAAAATCACACATTTCTAAAATTGCGAATATTTAAAACATCGTTTGTACTATAATAAATAAAATAGTATATTGTGCAACAAGGCAGCGAACTAGTCTTTTTACGGGTGAGCGGGAGTATTTGCAAACACGCGAAACCGTAAAAAGACCTCGGTACACACGATATTTTTATGTAAAAAGAGAATTGTTTCCGAGTTTTCTCATGATATTACGTCTCAGGTTGTCGGTTAGTTCCAATGGTCAAGTACCGCGCATAACAAAGCGCGTGAGTCGAAGTAACAAACGCTCATGCGGGCGCATTACCTGCGGTCAGTAAAGGGCACTTTATCGGCCTAGGCCGGTAAAGTACCCCAAACCAACCACGACCTACTACTAGGGACGAACATGTTTCAAAGCCGAGTAAGACTTTGTCATCAGGGATTATTTATAGAAAAACTACATTTACAAATAGTAAAAACGTATGCTAATTAAAATTCACACAATGTCTGAAAATAAAAATCATCAACATTCATACAAAATGCTACTTTGTCTAATTCTTCATTCATTGGTGAAAATTTATTTACCTATAAACATTCCGTTTTATAACAACAAGGAATCAGTTTAACCAACCAGCTGATCTCAGTTTTTTGCTAATTAAATAAAATTCCTTAATATTTTTTACCGAACCTCCAATTATATCAATCCCACTTCCCCAATTTCTATCAATAATAGGTCGATCGATGCGTCTCGAGGACGAAAACAAATACAGTAGATATCGCATTTCTGTATTTTGAATATCAAACATGTTTTTCTCATATCAACGAGGTAACTTTTTTAAAATCTATAAACTAAAAAAGAGCCGATCTAGCTTAGAATCCTATCAGACCTGGATATCAGTCGGAGCTACGATTCTTCCAAATTTCATGATCATAACTCTTTGAGTTTTCGAGATATGGTGAAGAAGAAAAAATCACACGGACACACATACGGACATTTTTTTTTAAATTCGTCGCCCTAGAGTTATAACTAAGCCATGTCCACTTTTTGAAAATGTAAAAACAGATATTATTTTTAAGTTCAGAAAGTATTAAACCTTATTCCTAAATACATTTTTCGCTCAAATTTATACTCTAAGGTGTTGCAATTATTACCTAAAATAGTCACGTTCAATTAAAGTTAGAATTATATTACGACATGCCAACTTCGTAGCGCATATTTTATATTGATAACATAAATTCAATTCAAGAGATAATAATTTTAAAAATACGTGTAACCTCAAAAGTATAACCATCGGAATATTATTCGCGAGTCAATAATCGGGGAGTATGCAATAAATAGAATAATGTAAATTATCATTTTGTTGATCTTTTTGCGTAAAATTTTCATTATAAATAGTGTAATTACAAATATTTTGTGGATATGGCGTATTATAATTCGCAGAAAAAATTAATTTTTTGAATCTCGTATTACGCCAAGCCCAAACCAATCTTCCACAACAGCTATAAAGTTCATTCATTATAACATTTAATTTTGTGTTAATATATCCTTCATCATGCGTTATTTTAGACCCAGAAACTTATTTGGAGATTTAACAACATTTTAATTGAGTATAATATGGTTAAACTTTGAACCTCATTTTCTCAGTTTCACAGTCAAGGGACATGGTGTAGTATAACTTTACAGGGACGAATTGTATTTTCGAGCTCCTGGGGTCGAATTATATCGAATTATATCAAAAAAATGGATTTTAAAATTAGGGTTATTACAAACCTCCCTGTATGAGGAAGCAATTGTTTAAACGATTTATATAAACATCTCATAAACATTAGAAAGTAGTATTTTATGTATTATGAACAATTTTTTATCAAACAATTCACAACAAAATCATTAAAGTGGGACGATGGTCGTGGGGGTTAAGGCATAGGCTTTGGACCCACTCCGTCGGCTTGCGGGTTCGATTCCCGCCTCGCACTCTGGAAGAGCCTCGGTGGCCCATGCGGTGAAAACTTGCCTAGCAAGGGAGTTTGTTCATCTCCGGAGAGTCGTGGGACCGGTACCTCTAGAAAAAAAGGTTCTCTAAGTACTTAAGGCTGTTGCTCTTGGTGGTTCGGAACCCACCTTAAACTGTAGGTCCCCCTCCTACCACCAAGTAAGTGTGTGGGGGGTGTGTGAAGGAATAGGGAAGAGATACAAGAAGAATGTAAACCCTTAGGGGACACATTAGAAGCTTCCATTCCACAACAAAATCATTATTAGCGCTAAAAACTCGCAAAACCAAATTTTTCACTTATGGGTTTTTTTTGTGACTCTAAAAAGCAGACTTATGTGGCGCTATTTAAAAAATATTTTTCGTTTGTCTTCTATGGCTAATTGTGAAAAGAGAAGTTTAGTGTCAACTACATTCACCTAATATTGAGGATTCTGTATAAAATTTACAAAAACTACTTATTTTCTTGTGGGAAATAAGTGTTAAACTTCATGGGAACCTGAACCTCTAAATATAATTTTTGTTTTAAAAACAAAAAAAAACAACTTTTTTACTCCTAACCGTGAAATGACTGAGAATTTTTATCCGAGTTTCAAGTGGCAAATTACTCGAAATTCCTTCTTGAGTGAACCCACAACTACACAGCTAAACCTCGACAGATATAGGGTTGAAGTCGAAGATCTGTGGTTGTATAAATGGAGGAAGTGGTGTATTTGCTAGACAAACCAACCAGGAACCATGAACCAGGATACGGGAATTCTGTACCCTCATTCTCCAAGAGATACGTAAGGAGCTGTGGGTATTATAGTGTTTACCGTAATACCTAAGTATTACCATAAATGCGTTATTAATAATATCGTGCTGGCTAAGAAGGGCTGGCTGGCACAGCCGACAGTCTGCTCCGTCCTTTTATTCCCTTGTGTGCACAAGGCGAGGTATGACGTTGTCTGGGATCCCATTGTGTGCAGGGCGATGCAAACCCCAGTAAAATCGAGGTAGCTAGCAGCTACCAAGGTACAGGGTGCGACATTAATACTGTCGGAAGTTATTAGCATGAATATCGCTGCTCACCCCTTTGCTGAAACGCGATCTCTTTTTTCCAACAGCCACCCTCACTTTTAATGGGAATACACTAGACGTGTTTGTTATCTCATTGTTCATGAAGACCCCAAACCAAATTCCGCTTTTTCACGATTCATTAAAGTTTTCCTTTTTCATAAACAAGAATTGGGGCGATGATAATAATGCTAATAGAATTATTTCTTTTCACCAGAGATTTCTTTTTCTCGGAGGCATAGTTTTACTTTTTCTTCATTTTAATTTGAAAAGAACTTCTACCGAGGGATTGATCACTCTTGACATCTAGTGTACGAGCCTTCAAGAAATCTTGGAAAACTTTTGAAATGTTTTATATCTTCGTGAAATCTTTGTGCTTGACTCATTAAAACCTTTGTAAAATCTGTGAAAACTTTAAAATTTTGGGCTAATCTTCTAAAATCTTTTTAAATCTTTCGAACCCTTTTAAAGTCCTTGAAATCTTTGTGAAATTTTGGTGGCGTCTTTGAAATCTTTTGAAATCTATGAAATCGCCCTGGTGGAAATGTATTTTCTACAATTTTTAATGTTTTTTTAAAAATATAATTATAGAAAATGAGAAATAGAATTTTACTAGATACTAAAAGTTTTTGCTAAAATTCGGACAGTTTGATAAAATTTTACAAATAATTACAAATTTCTACAAAAGTTACAATTTGCGTATTATTGTAGGGGAAACTACCCTGCAGTAGATAGGAAATAATTCAACAGCATTTTATTGCATCAGTTTCCAACAATAAAGAAATATTATCATTGTTAAATAAAGGTTTTCCTATTCAATTGAGTATTCATATAGAAAAAAATATCACGACAATTAATCAATTAGTTGTATTAAACATTTTTATTAGACTTGGTCAATGATACGATTTTGACACCTTTGTCCATCAATAGATAATCGTTTCTGGTATTGAGTAAATAATAGTTGGAACTATGATTATTTTACAAAAATCGCAAAAGTTCAAATTATTGGAATTTTTGTTATCTCTGATATTGCGTAGATTGGTGCGAGATGTTTTATTTTCATACAATTTAACCTGACTTGTGATGAAAGAAAAGTGCAGAATTTGTACATACCTTAATCCTAAACCTTAAAATACAACTTAAATTTATGAAAGAACTCGTTTTATCAATAAATATTGTTAAATAAACTTGAAGCTTTCATTCTCATGTATAAGCATGCCCTAAAAATGTTTCATGGAGTTAAAAAATATGAATAAAGAAGAGGTGAAATTTTGTTTCAGGTTAAAAAATTAATTTTTTGCTCTCACAAATTAATTAATTATGAAATTTGAATGAAACTTCGTCAGAAAATATAATTCCCTTGCTCAAACGTTATACGAACAAAAGTAATGAATTATATATTTATAATAATTATAATTATATACTGTAGAGAGGTTTCCCCTACTTTATTTTATTGTATTGCATTTTATTGTGAAATAACATTTCCACCAGGGATTTCTTGAAATCTTTGAAATCTTTGTAATCTTTAGAAATCCTTTGAAATCCTTTGAAATCTTTTGAAATCTTTGAAATCCATGCGAAATCTTTAAAATCCCCTGGTGAAATTATATTCTCAGAATAACAAGCAATAAATTTATCTTGAAAGCTTTCTGAAATCTTTCTGAAATTTTTGCGAAATCTTAAAACTTTCTTTGAAATCTTCAAAAAACTTTTGAAATCTTTTGAAATTCTTTACAAATATTTGAAATCTTTTGAAATCTATCAAATCGCCCTGGTGGAAATGTATTTTCATAATAAAATGCAATAAAGTTACCTTGAAATCTTGAAAGTCTGTTTTTTACGAAATCGTTTGAAATCTTTGAATTCATTGTGAAATTTTTGAAATCCCCCGGCGGAAATATATTTTCACAATAAAAAGCAAAAAATTTATCTTGAAATCTTTTAAATCTGTCTGAAAATTTTTCAAAATCTACGAAATCTTTGAACTACTTGTGAAATCTTTTAAAATAGTTTAAATCATTGTGAATCTTTTTAAATAATCGAAATTTTTTCAAAATTTTTGTGAAATCTTTTTAATCTTTGTGGAATCTTCGAAATTAATTAAATCGCTCTGGTGAAAATATATTTTCAACACAATAAATTACAATAATTTGAAAGTTGTAATTCTTAGTACAAATTTGTAATTACTTGTAAAATTTTGTAAAAGCGTGCGAATTCTAGCAAAATCTCATGGTTTTTAGTAGAATAATTTTGGTAGTTTTCTACCTTTTTAAACCTTTTTTCAAAATACAATAGAAATTACTAATATAATTCTACTAGAAACTACAAGTTCTTTCTAGAATTCGGAAATTTGTATAAAATTTCACACGTAATTCAAAATTATTACAAATAATTATAATTTGCACATTCTGAAATTTTTGCAACATTTTTGAAGTTTATGTGAAATCTTCTGAAATCTTTCGAAATCCTAAATCTTTGTGAAATTCTTGAAATCTTTGAAATATTTGTGAAATCTTTGAAATCTTTCTGTAATTTTGGTAAAAACTTTGCGTAATCTTTAAAGTCTTTGAAATTTCTGTGAAATCTTTTAAAATACTTGAAAATATTTTTAAATATTTGTAAAATCTTTCAAGTTGCTGCTACTTATCGCTCCCTTACGTGCTTACAAAATTTGATAGGATTTGTTAAAAAAAATTAATCCTTTTCAATTCATTTTCTGCATCCGCAATTTTAAGAATTTCCTTTATATTTCTATCAAACGATTTTGATAGAAAGTCCACCAAAATGAATAATCAATTACTCATGTTTATCGAAAGTGTTCCAATACATTCCTTTCTTGATAGAAGCCCAATTGAATTCCATAAAATATGATATCCCGTATTCCTATCACTTTAATACGCTTCTTTGATAGAAATCAAATCAAATATATCAAATTTTTCGGGAAATCTTATACTTTTCTATCAATATTTGCTCACTATAACTCTATTAAATCTTATTCGCACAAACTTGTATCAAATCATATGTTCCAGAATCTTGGAAGTTTTTACCTAGCTCTATCTGTTGAGAAATCTTATACTTTTTTATCAACAGTTTCCCATTGAAACTCTATCAAATCTTATCCCATATCTCGAAAACTTCGATCGAATGCTATCCATTGTAAAATCTTATACTTTTTCTATCAACATTTTTTTAAATTAAAAATCCGTCAAGTCCCAATCGTATCACTTTTACCAAATCCTATTTAGCAAAACCTGGAAGATTTCTATCGAATTCTACTCCTCGAAAAGTCTGGTACTTTTCTACCAAGATATTGATATTAAAACCCTATTAAATCTCACGCAGTGAGAACCTGTTGACAGAAAAGTATAAGATTCCTTGATGGATAGAATAAGATAGAAATTTCCGAAATTGTGGAAGATAGGATATGATACAAGTTCTTTGTGGATAAGTTTTGATAGAGCTTTAATGATAATCTCTTGATAGAAATGTACAAGTTTTCTTCATGGATATAGTTTGATAGGAAGGTCTATGGAATGTGCTGAGAGATTTTGATGTATAGAATTGGATTCATTATCATGTTTTATCTCGATAGAGCATCTATCAAGTTTTATAACTTTTATACTTTTTTCAGAGGGATTCATGACCTTTAGATCCACGTTAACTTAAAAAACTTTGTTTTGTAACGCATTTTGCACATGTTTGAAATCAAATTTTCGTTAGTTTCTAAGTCTATGTATATTCCACATGTAGATCAAAATTTAATATTGCTTAACATATCGGGGGTGGGGGGCTAAGCGCGTTACTTAGTTACAAGGGGGAGGGAGTTCAAAAATCGTTAAAATGTGCGTTAAGTAATACTTGAACGGACCCTTTGTAAAATCTTTGAAATGTGTGATATCTTTGAAATTTTGGGGAAATCTTCTGAAATCTTTTGAAATCTTGGAAATATTTTGTAAAATATTTGAAATGATTGTGAACATTTTGCGAAATCTCTGAAATTTTGGTAAAATCTTAGACATTTTTTGAAATCTATCGATATTTTTGTGAAATCTTTGAAATCTTGTGAAATGTTTTAAAATCTTTGAAATCTGAAATTTGGTGCACAAATAAAAGTCGAGTGGTCAACCCCTCGAATTGTACAAAACTCAAAACAAGTTTTTGGTTCCAAGCACTTTAAATTTATATGATTTGAAATGAAACCAGGAAAAGAGGATTATTTGAAAACAATCGTTCAGTGTTCGATTTACGAAGCTTTTAGTCCCTGTTTGGTTCGGTCGAATAACCCAGAATTCGGAATCGCAACCGGAACTGGAGAAAGAAATCTAGTGGAAAATCCGGATATGACTAAAGATGGAGTCGAGAGTGAACTCGAGTCTGAGGATTACACTTTGGTGCCTCTCATTTTCTTCGAGAGGAAGCTATATGTATAAAATTGTATATGTATTGTATAATAAGTTTCGAACAGTGATGGAGACAATGAGGAGGAGACAGGCTGGGGTGAATAGGTGGTCTGGGGGCAAACTCAATGGGTCTCTGAGGAGATCCCTCGAGCATAAGTGCATCGCTGCGACATACACCAACATACCACTTCTTACGTCAAGGAGCAACCAGACTTGATTCTTTACCACTTTCTCGATACTATGCAACGGTCTTGACCGACCAAGAGGCGTCTCCAGAATTTCGAGCACCTAGTCTAGAGCACAAGGAATCTTCAAGGATAAAAGTGAGTCTCTCTGGAAATCAGGAACAATATCTCGAAATCACAATAGTTGGAGAAATTTCGCCTTAGTTTGGAATTCCTGCCAAGGATTGCTCGAATATGGAATAAATTTACTTGGTTGAGCAAGAGCTACAAAATTATAACAGGTTTGCTATGTTTCAGGGAATTCTGGAAAGCCGCAGGGAAGCTTAGCGTATTTAAAACTGGTTAGCAAATGTCAGGGAAAACCTGAAAGAGTCAGGGAATTTTCGATTAACTGAAGTTGAACTTTAGGGGTCATCCACAAGTTACGCAAGGGTTTTCTTCTGGAATTTTCAAAACCCCATCCCGCGTGTAAGATTATACCGTAAGATTTTTTCTATTCCCCCCAAAAAATCGTACTAAGATTTTATAAACTTAGGGAATTAACATACATATAAATTCTGTTAATAATTAAATAAACGTCGAACTTTAATGAAATTAGATTCAGAACAGAAACTGTGTTAATAAGAAGTGAGACAAACTGTAAATCAAACTGTTTTGTTGAGAATTCGCCTTTCTGGGTTGAAAATACATTACTTGTGTTGAAAATTCGTCTTTCGTTTAAAAATTAATTTATTATCGTAGAAATTTAGTATTTTTTGGCTAAAAATTCCACTACATAGTTGGTAATGGAACTACTTTGTTAAAAATGCATTGCTTTAGTTAATGATTTATCATTTTAGTTAAAAAAATATTTTTTTCTTGCGCAAATTTAACTATTTTGTTGAAAATGCTTCCATTTAAGTGTCTCGTAGCCCCGGACAGAAACCATTATAGTTTCGGTCGTGTGACCGACCGTCCGTCGTACTGTTTTCCCAGGAAGGGAAGTATGGGGAAATTATGGGAGATTAAAGTAGTGGCAGTGAGGGAAGGCGATCTAAGGCAAATTATGAGATGGGAAGTAGGTGTAGTGAGGGAAAAGGAGGGAGGAGAATCAGGAGAAATGAGGGCAGGGAAGTAGGGGATATGAGGGATTGGAAGCAGCGGAAATAAGGGCTTGGAAGTAGGGGAAATGAGGGATTTGAAGTAGGAGAAATGAGGCATTGGGAAGTGAAGGGAACTGATGGTTGGGAAGTAGGAGAAAGGATGAGAAATGAGGGGATGGCAAATGCGCGGAGGGGAGTAAGTAAAATTAGGGGAGGGAAAGGAGGGGAAATGAGGGATTGGAAAGTGATGAGGAGTGACGAGTGGGTATTAGAAGAAAGAATGGGAATTAAGGGAAATTATCAGAGGGGAAGTACAGGAAGTGAGGGGAAATTAGGCAGGCGAAGTGAGGTTCAGTAGGGGTGGGGAATTTAGTGTTTGGGAAGGGGACTGATGAATGGGGAAGTCATGGAGGCGGGAGTACAGGATGAAGAAGTTTGGGAAGGGAGAGGAAGCGAAGTGTGAAGTGCGGGGACGGGAAGTAGGGGAGGAGCGGTGAAAGGAGAGTGAGTAGGGGGAGTAGGGAAAGGAATTTATAGGAGGGGAAGATTTGAATGAACTAATTAACCTCCTATTAAGCTACGAAATCCTTTTTTGTAGGCCCGCGGCTCCTATACTTTGAATAATTTTGTATGGTTAAAAATTAATTTTTAACAACGGATCTCCACGTTTTGAGACCCCCTGAAGCCGAAAATCAAGCTCTGGCCATGGCGCCTGTCTGTCCGTCCGTCCTTCCGTCTGCCGTCGGTAAACGCGATAACTCTCGAAAAAATGAACGGATCAAATCGAGATTTGGCACACTTCCTTGGCCCTAAGAGAAAGAACGAGTTCATTAACCAGTATTCCTTGACCAACGGTTATGGTTTTATCCATCGAAAATTCTATCCAAAAATCGAATATTCCATTTTTACGCCAAACGCCGACAGATGCGTGAAAAAAGTATAGAAGAAGAATTGAAGCTCTTCAAAATATATATCATTTTTCTTTAAAATGTTTCTAATTGTTTCTAATTTTCCGTTTAATCATTTTTTGATCATTCAAACGATGCAAAGTATGGGAAAAAGTCTTTAAAAGTAACTATAGTTTTTAAAAAGTTCAATACAATTTCTCAAACTATTTTTTGATAGGACTTGTCATTTCGGTTTTATTTATCGAAAATTACTAAGAAAAATAGTGAGATAAGGGAAAAAGGTTCAACGATGATTGTATCCTTCAAAGTGTCTTACAGAATTTGTTTTCATCATTTATTGATAGTACTTTTAATTTTGCTTTTATTTATTGAAAATACTATGGGAAAATCAAAAATTCAAATTTTGAAACAAACTGCGTAAGATTTGCAAACAAAATTTAAACAAGGAATTACCGCTTTTAGAGAGTCCTACAAAATTAATTTAAACGATTTTTTGGGCGAAATATGGGGAAAAGTTTTTGGAGGAATTTCAGTGTTTAAAAATTCATAAAATATTTCTTTGAACCAGTTTTTGACAGAACTCGTCGTTTTTAATTTATTCATCGAAATTGATAGGCAAAAATAGAAAATGACAATATTATTGCCAAAAGACGTGTGATACGTAAAAAGTCTAAAAGATGAATTGTAGGATATGTATTTGCTTTATCCATAACAAATAATATGAAAACAAAAATCCTATTTTTAGCATAACAACGCGAAATAGAGACGAATGTCTGAAGAAAGCATTGTAGCTTTTCATTGTAAGTTCATTCAGAAAATAAATATACATTATAAAATGCCTGTCAAAAATCGATAGCGTAGCGCGAGTGTCACGATGAGAATGTGTACCTCCTACAGAGCTTTGAGCAATTTAATTTTTAACTATACTTAATTTCGCAGAAAATTCAGAATATGAAGATGCATACAAATACAGGGATCTAAAGAAGATGTTTTTGATAAAGTTTAATTCAGGCATTCTTTGCGCAAAAAATAAACATTCGAGTGCGAAGCGCGAGGTTTAAACATAAGTTGTGGCTAGTCGTCCCGAAAAACTGGGGCAGTTGGAAAAGGGAATGGACTAGTCGTCCCAAAAATTCGGGACGACTAGCCAAGCTTATGAAAAATACTTCACTACTCATCCCGAATTTCGGGCGACGAGACACTCCGTTAAATATATCTGAGCGCGAAGCGCGAGATACGACAGATGCGCGCCTCAGGCGCGCCCAAAGCCGCGAGCCTCGCGTGCAGCGCGTGATGAGAGCGTGCCGGCGCAGTGGGCAGATTTTTTGTTGAAGATTTATTTAATTGGTCGAAAATTCAACTGTTTGATTAAAAAATCATTTTTTTGTTTGAAGATTCATCATTTTAGTTGAAAATTTTTTTTTTGTTGATAATGAATCTTCCTGGCCGAGAACTGATCTTTCTGATTGAAAATTAATTTTTTCATTTGGGAATTGAACAATCTTGTTGAAAATTCGTTTTTTAAATTGAAAATTAATTTTTTTAACTAAAAATTTAACTATTTCATTTTCTCTTGATTTTTTTTTAGTTTGAAATTTGACTATTTGTTTAAAAATTAATTTTTTTGAGTTAAGATTCAGCTTTTTGTAGAAAATTTTTTTGCTTAAAAATTCAGCAATTTTGTTGCAAATTACCTTTTTTGTTAAAAATTCATATTTTCAATTTGAAAACTATTTTTGTTTAAATATTCATCTTTTTGAGTTGAAAATTTCACTATTAATTACGAAATTTACTTTTTTGTTTGAAAACGCAATGCTTAAGATCTTCCAATCCCCTTCCCACACTCACCCTCAAAAGAAACAATAAGGCCCCCCCCCTACTCCAAATCGCCTTACGTAAGTTGTGGATGACCCCTTATAAAATTCTGTATGTCTATAGTCACAATTTAGAAACAAATTTTTCTCGTTCGTTACCATAATTGATATCCTAGGGTGTATGGTTTTTTTCATAACTGAAAGGAAAATTTATAATACTCGGGTAAAATGAAAAATTGGTCAGGGAAAAGGAAGGGAAACCTCAGGAAAAGTCAGGGAATTTCGAAATTTGGATTTTTTAGGAACCCTGTTATAATCTAGCGACTTCAAGATGCTTCCAGGTTTTCCAGGCTGAGCCATTAAACCAAAAATTAGGCAAAGTAGGTGCCTTCCTCCCACGAAGAAGAGTTTCGTAGCCTATTAGGACGTTGATTAAGTCCTTCAAACCCCTCCCTAGCTTACTTTCCCTCCGTTACTTCCCCCGACTACCCCGCTCTTGACTTCACTCTCGCTCAACCTTTCCCGAACTTCCTCCTCGCCTACTTCCCCCTCTCCTTGCCTATCCAGATAACACTCCCTTCCCCTACTTCCCATACTTCCTACCCCTCACTTATCATACTTCCCCACCCTCACTTCCTCTTACTTCCCTAACCTTCATTTCCCCTACTTCCCCTCCTTCAATTTCATCCCATTTCTCCGCACTTACTTCACTCCCGCACCCTAATTTCCTCTCACTACCCCTCACTGCCCCTCCCCCCAACACGCCTCATTACATCTACTTCCCCTTTCCTTATTTTCCTTCCCACCACTAATTTTCCCCACTAGCCCCCTCATTTCCCCTAATTAACCTAATTCCACTCTCCCATTTTGCCCTCACCTCGCCTACTTCTTTTCCCCTCTTTTCTCATACTTCATATAATTCCACTCCCCGTATTACCCCTTTCTTCTCCTACTTCCCTTCCACATCTTCTCATCACATCCCCCACTTCTCCTACTTTCTCCTCGCCCTCATTTCTATTACTTCACCTACTTACCTTCCCCTTCCCTAATTTCCTCTCACCTCCCCTCCTTGGAGAAAAGTACGACAGAAGGACGGAAGGACGGAAGGACGGAAACCTGGTTGGAACTATGAGAGTTTTTGCCGGGGAGTACCAAACCCTAAAGAATTGTGAAGTGATTTATTTGTTGAATTCCCTAATTTTGCTTTGAAAGATTTAACCTTCCAGGTTTGAAATCGAACGGCGAGTTAGCTATGAAATTTCCATATGTTTGTTTCCTTGAATAATGGAAACAAAACTGTCTGGAAACGCCTACTCAAAGGTACATGCTGAATCTAGAATTCAAGCTTTAGAGCCTGGGGCTATACAAAGGCAGCGCTAAATTGCGAAAAGCTCTGAACGCGACAACCCAATAATCCTACAGACTTCGGGCTGCAGCCTCTGATCGGAAGAAGTGGATCGTGCGTGACACAAACTCTCTGAATAGAAATCCACCACCCCTAGATTTCTTTTTATTCCTCAACTTTAAATCCTACAACAATGGATTTTCTTGTGGGCTTATCGACTCCAACATTCTTAGATTGCCTGAGCTTATTTGTTGGTAAATAAAGCCTTACGCGAATTAAGTGGATGAAAAGAAAGTGGCTTTTTCATTTTGGATACGGCAGTCTGAATGATTTATATATAGATACCATTATACCATTAAGCAATTTCCCTTTCGGGGTAGGCGTGACACTACCCGATTCGGGTAGTGTTTCTAGGTGGATTATTTACTACTAGTAATACTAGTGTGGGCTCACCACACCCACGATGGGCCAACAGCATGCAGTATTCCCGAACGGTCACCCGTCCAATTACTAACCGCGCCAACACTGCTTTACTTCAGTGATCTAACGAGAACTGGTGTTTTCAGCGTGGTATCGCCGTTGATATTTAAAACTGGCCAGGCAAAACTTGAAAGAGTCAGGGAATTTTCGATAAACTGAATTTTAGTCTATAGAATTCTGGAAAGTCAGGGAGGTGAATGGCCAAGGATAATTTGCAAGAGTCAGGGAAT
The DNA here is from genome assembly GCA_932178445.1 of Andricus quercusramuli. Lineage (NCBI taxonomy): Eukaryota > Metazoa > Arthropoda > Insecta > Hymenoptera > Cynipidae > Andricus > Andricus quercusramuli. The sequence goes on along the minus strand of CAKNXH010064330.1, from coordinate 92,006 downwards.
TTTCCATAAACTGATTTTGAAGTTCATAAAATTCATTATGACCTTTGACCAGAATCCACACTCTTTCTACTATTCTCCTCTTTCCCCCTTTTTAAAGAATGTCTTCTTCCCTATTTTTTTAAGAAGCTCTCCTTTTTCCCGTTTTTCTCTCTTTTTCGCTTAAATGATGATAGAATCCATAAAGAAAATCCAACTATTTCTGGTTAAAATCATTATTCTTAATTAGAAATTCTACTATTATATTTTTAGTTCAGAATTAATTTGTTAAAAATTCATTTTATTAGTTGAATATTTAACTATTTTGTTGACGGGTAAACAAATCAATTGATGGAGTGTACACTGACTTCAAAAGTGATCGTTTTTAATTCCAAATTCAACTATTAAATTTTCGATAAGAATTCATCTTTTACGGTTGAACTACTAGTTGAATTACTTTGTTAAAAACTAATTTTATCGGCTGAAGATTCAACTAATTTGTTTAAAATTATTTTTATAACTGAAAATTTATCTATTCTACTTTTTGTTGCAAATTGATTTTTTTTATTTAAAAATTCTACTATTTGGCTGGAAATTTATTTATTATGTTGAAAATTCGTATTCTTTTGGTAGAAAATTACTCTTCATGGTTAGAAATTCAATAACTACTTGGTTGAAAGTTGAACTACTTTCCTTGTTAAAAATTCATTTTATTAGCTGAAGATTAACCTATTGGGTTGAAAATTGTTTTTTTTTCTTGGACTGAAAATCAATTTTTTGAACTCTAAATTTAACTATTCCATTTTTGATTGTCAATTGATCGTTTTTAGTTGAAAATTCAACTATTTGCATACAACTTTTTAGATTTAAAATTCAAATATATAGTTGAAAATTCATCTATTTTTTTGAAAATGTAACTATTTTGTGAAAGAGTAATATTTTTTGGTCGAAAACTTAACTCTTCTCTTAACCATTTGGATTTTTTGGTAGAATATTCGTCGTTTTGGATTGAAAATTCAACTGTCTTCTAAAAAATTCGTCTTTTTGGCTTGAAAATTCAGGTTTTCGGTTGAAAATGTAAGTGTTGTTTTTGTTATAAAATTCGGTCATTTGGTGGAAAGCTGATCTTTGTAGGATGACAATTCAAATATTTAGCGAAAAGTTAATTTGTTTCGATTGAAAAATAATTTTGTTGTTGAAAATTCAACTTTTCTTTACAAGCCTTTCTTTGCCAAAAATTCAACTTTTTTATTAAAGTTTCGTCTTTTTTGGCAGAAAATTTATCTTTTTTGATAGAAAAGTTCTGAGTTAAAAATTGAACTGTCTTCTGAAAAAGTTCTCTTTTTGCCTTGAAGATTCAACTATTTGGTTACAAATGCAACTGTTTTTTGTTGAAGTATAATCTTGATTATTTTTAAATTCGACCATCAGGTTAAAAATTCAACTGCTTGGTTAAAAATTCAACAATTTGCTTGAAAATTAGTCTCTTTTGCTTTGAAAGTTCAACTATTTGCATCTCTTTTGGTGGAAACTTAATCTTGGTTAGTTTCAAAATTCAATTGCTTCGCTGACAATACAGTATATTTCCACATAAAATATTAAGCGTTCAATATTGAATTAAATATGGTACATATACAGTATACATTAATTTTATTTAAAAGAATTTATTTCCATACTTTCGTGAAAAATCCCCCCATTTCCCTTGTTTTGAGAGCATTTTGTGCTGTGAAGCCTGTTCTTTTCGCTGAAAGTGCTAAGGATACATTCAGAAACAAACCTTTTTTGCATCAACATTATTGAACTCTATTGACGTCATAGGGGCAAGGTTGTTTTTATACGTAAAAGAAAAATGTAAATGAAAAGTCAGAGAATTTTGAAATTGAGATTTTTAGCAACGTTAACGTGGTTGGAACATTTTTTAATCAATAACATTGTTTGACTCTTCTCCCATTGATTTTAGTAGGAATATTCTTCAGGGCTACTAAGTAGCATTTTTGTGAGAAAAATTCTTTTGATATTTGAAAAGTACCGTCAAACGGGGTAATTTCGTACATGTGGGGTAAATTCGGACATTCCTAAATAGATAGTTTTAACCAGAATCTAGAATCAGTTAAGACTTTAACTGGTTAAACCCCCCTTAAGTAATTTAAACTATCAATATGAGAAATGTCCGAATTTACCCCGCATGTCCGAAATTATCCCGTTTGGCGGTGTTTAAAGTAGCAATAGACATGATATTCAAAATAACAAAATATTTCTTGAATGACGATTAGACATTCTGTTTCTCATTGCGAGTCCTTTCGTCTATTTGCAGAGTACTTCAGAGCATTTCGTAATTATACGGCAGAGTGGCCACATAATTACAAAATCGCTTAATTTTACTTTATGTGGAGCAGAACATCTGAATTATGTAAAACGTTGTTTATCCCTTCAGGATCAACAATTTGATTTAAATAAACTTGTAGTGTGTAGTAAATTTATATTTGATCACGTGTAATCTTATTTTATACTCAATTTCATTTCAGTTAATGCTTATGCAATTTAATTTAATACCTTATGATATTGTTGACGTTACAAGATAAAGTGTGATATTCGGCAATTAATTTCGTATCGAATTCAAGTTCATTATTTGCAATGAGCTTCAACATGGTGCTGTAAATTAATTACGCAGCAATAAAATACGGTTTAGCACCAACTTTACTAATATGTATACAAATGCATTTTAATACAAGTATTTAAGTAAAAATTTCACAAATTCCTCAAAAGTGATTCAAAAATTTAATTTATCAAAAATTTGTTATTGTAAAGTTTTGGAATATGAGTCTTTTCAGTTGAATTATTTTAATCTCGCCATCTTCGAAAATAAATATTTCAAAATAAACCTTCGAAGTTGGAAGTTGTGAAAATTAGACAGTCTCTAAAATAAAGAATATTATTTTAAATTTTACAAGTACAAAGCAGAAACTATCAGAATGGAAAATTTTTTAATGTAGGGCAATCTGAATTCAACAGATTCAAAACGAGGCACTGAAAATTGCTCCACTGTTAAGAATTTCAATTTTAAATTGACTAATTAATATTATTTTTATTTTACTGATTAATTGTTGAATTTCAAACGCTATTAGTTTGACATTGACTAATTTTTAAACTCATAATGTGAAATTAATCAATATTGAACTTTTTAATGTGGTATTATTTAATTAGACTTGACATTTTTTTTCTAAAAAATCCTTCGTCTTCAAAGAAGATTTTGTGATTTTTTAACAATTTTAAGTTACGTTGTCGTTCAAAAGCAAAAATTGGTAATTTCAAACAAAAATAATTATAGTTTGAACGAGATTTAAAATATTTTAACAATATTGGATTGTGTTAATGTTTTTCTTCGAAAATTATTGGATTTCAAAGAATATTCACAATTTTTGCACAACTTTAGGTTATGTTGGTGTGTTTCACCTGAAATCGGCATTTTTTAAACAAAAAATCATGGGATATAAATCCAGTTATTTCTTTACAGTTATACAGTTTATAAGTTTGAACAATTTCTGACTGTGTTTGTATTTTTTGTTGAAAATTGAAATTTTTACTTAAAAATATGTAGATTTCTAAGAAGATTTATGATTTTTTAATAATTTTAAGTTACTTTGGCGTTTTACAGCGTAAATTGGTACTTTTAAACAAAAATCATTATAGTTCAAACGAGATTAAAAATTTTTCAACAATATTGGATTATGTTAATGTTTTCCTTCAAAAATGATTGATATTAAAAAAAGATTATTAGATTTTAAAGGATATTTACAATTTTTGAACAACTTCAGGTTATATTGGTATGTTTATGTTAGGTTTGTGTTAGGGTTTTTTATTGAAAATTGAAATTTTTGTTTCTAAATCATTAGATTTGAAAGAAGATATATGATTTCTTAACAATTTTAAGTTACGCTGGCGTTTTACTGTGTAAATTGGTACTTTTGAGCCAAAATCATTATACAGTGAACTCTTGCTTATTCCAAGGCACACTTCTTCCAAAGGCTTACTTATTTTAAGTTCCCCACGCATGGATATTCTAATTTCTAAGTTCGAAGCTCCGTCACCTCCCACCACTATCCCTGTACGCCCGCGTCAGTGGCTGACAAATAAAAAGAGGCCCGAAGTGTGGGCAGCCCTTATTGGTCGACTGAATACAAGAAGCCAGCGCCACAGTGTGAACATTTAATGGCGCACCTAAGAAGATAAAGAACTGAGTACTTTAGCATGACGTCATGGTAATGATAGGATAAGTAGAAATGCCAGGAAGGTTAGCATAGATAGTACATGTTTATATGGGAATGTATACGAGTTTTTGGAGAAAATATTTTAAACGTACTATAACCTCAAATTTCGGATAATTGATTTCATTTTGTTAAATTGAAAGGTTTTCAAACGATAAAAGGATGAAACATAATTGGACAAATGCATTCTACACTTGAAAAATATTACTATTCATACATTTATAACTTACATTTACGATCAGAATATTTTTTCTAAAAAATTGTATACATTCCCATGTAATGATGTACTAACTATGCTAACTCTTCTGACATTTCCACCTATCCTATCATGATCTTGACGTCATGTTAAAATACTCCATGCACAAATGCAAGGATGCACACATGCTTATAGCGCGCGCGTCGATACATGTCCGGAGCAGCCAATGAACGTCGCTTGACAAAATCACCCCACGACTCGCGGTAGAGGTTGAAAAAGATTCAAAATATTTCAACAATAGTGGATTATGTTTTTTTTTCGTCGAAAAGTATTAGATTTCAAACAATATTTACAATTTTTGAACAACTTTAGGTTATGTTAGTGTATTTCACCTGAAATTGGCATTTTTGAAACAAAAAATCATGAGATTTAAATCCAATGATGATGATTTTAGCAATTGAAGGGTAGAAATGCAAAAGGAGTCAAGCGCCAAATTTTCGAAATCGGGTTTATTAGCTCAAAAAATCAGATAAATTCTATTACACATACCTGCCAAAGGATTTTTTTGGGGCACCATTTTTCAAAATTTGTGTTCTTGTGTTCACAGTCCGAGAAGCTTTTCTAACCACAATGTAAAAAATCAAATTTCATTTTTCTCGACACTGGCTAATTATTTTTAATTACTATTGGGTCCCTTCCGTTCAGCACTGAATAAGCTAAAACCCAATTCCTCATTTTTTGGAAATATGCAAAATTATTACTGCTATCGTCATTATTTTGAAGTTAAAATGTCAGTTTTACACCATTTCGAAGTCATAATTGGATTATCAAATTTCGCGAAGCTGCATGATTTTTTTTTAAACAAACTTTTTCGAAATCAATTCCTTCATTCAATAGCTAGAATTCAAATTTTTATTTTTCTCTTAAACTGTAAATTGACTCCACAATTAATGTTGAAAGATGTTAGAAGTCGATACGGACCCAAAATCTAACCTCGAAACGTGACCTGTTTCATTCAATTTCTCGAAACCGGATAGCTTTTTGTGAGCAAACTTTTTTTAGTTCGATAGAGCATGAAAGTATCTCGAAAGTACTTTCTTATTTTTTTCTTAAATGGTCCCGCTGAATTTACAACATGATTTTAGTCTCTCCTGAAAAAAGTGAAAAATGGCGCTTGACTCCTTTTGCATTTCTACCCTTCAATTTATAGTTACGTTGGCATTTTAATATTAATTGTATATTCTAATTTACAAATTGCGTTCGTTCTCCAGTATTATAAAATTTCAAACGCTATTAATATAAAAGTTTCTAATTTATTCAGTTTCAACTTGAAATTATTGAATTTTGAACAATTCAAATGTGAAACCTGTTGGAAATATAAAATGCTCTCAACTCTTGTATGGAGTAACCTTAGCTCTTCCTATTTTTCGCATTTCTTTATTTACAGTTTTTTTGGGTTACTTCATCTCATGTTTTGTGTCTAATATGTCATCGTTGTTTTCAGAATAAACATGTCTTTATATTAGTTATAATAAAAATGCACATTAAATTTATTGCAACAAACCAAACAACTTTGCATAATTTATCCTAAATTATAACACTTTAAATGTTTTAAATTTGAGCCCAATAATCATGAATCTTCATTATAATTTGAATATATTGTTAAAAATATGTTTAAAGTAACATTTAACGATAAATCTGATTATTTTTAGCATTTTATATTATCACATGGGTTTTAAAATAATTAAAATTAGATAAAAAAAACAAGACAATTGTGGTTATAATTGCTAAGTTCACGATTATTGGGACGTTTACCTTAGAAAGTTACAATTACCAAATTGCGAACTGAATAATATTAAATTTTAAAAACGCTCCAGATTGAAAATTGAATTGAAAACTCCAAACTTTCCAAATTGAACAATCTTGAAAATTAGAAGTGCCTAAAACTGTACAATTTCAAATTACCTAAGCTCGGTTAATTTGGAGATTCTTTTATAAATGCTTCGAAATCCAAATTGTTCAGTCTTTAAGTCTTCGAAGTAGAAAAATGAAATGCCTGGAATACATGTTTGAAAATCTTCAAATAACTAGGAAATTTTATCAGATTGTGAGTCTAGAGTGGTTCCTGTTTTTATTGAATTTTTTGTTTAGGGAAGTTTGGCCTGAGAATGACTGTTTTGGAAGTGCGAATATGCCCGTTGAAGAGGAATTTCTGGCGCTTCGAGAGATTTTCTTCGCGGACCTGGGAGGTGAGTAGTTTTCGCAAAATTAACATCTTGCTTGTTACGAAAGCCTAGAGATATAACCAATATTACTGTTGCATTTGCATTTAGAGTGGTCTGCTATTGCTTTGTTGAAATTAGATCAATAATTTAGATCACACTTATGTCGCCTCGAGTGTCTTACTTATTAGACTTCAGAATTTAATAAGAGGGTATAACTGATATTTTAGAGAATAGAAGAAGCCTTCAATAAAGTTTGCTGCGATTTCAACTTGGAAGTAATTTCAAATAAAACCTGGCCTAGTTTTGAAAGCCTTGAAGCTGCACAACGTTGAATTATCTGAGAAAATATTCAGGAAGGCTGCTAATTTCTTAATAAATTTATCATAGAATCAAATGATTATTTTTGAGATAAATGAGAACAAGTTTATTACATTTTTGATACTAGCTCATTATTATCGACTTTCCCACTCCAGCAGTCACGGCTACTTGGCTGGGGTATTTCAAGTCGCAAAATAAATATGCATGAGCACATTTGCGTCGTCATATCGCCTTACGCCACCACTCGCGTTATTTTTCACAATAAATAAAAATGACGCACTAGAGTACGTTAAGTCTGTATTGCGGTTCGTTGCTCGTGATATTTTTCAGGAAATGCGTTTTTTTCCCTCGTAAACTATTTTATCTTCAGGGACAAAATATACATCTGCTTTTACGTTTGCAATTTAAGTTCTTTTAGAGTCGGAGCGGAATAAAGAAGAAAATTAAGAGAGTGCATCCCATTTCCCCCCTTTTTTACAATCTTTAGATTTATTTTTAGAGTTTCGTAGCCCTGGGGCAGAAAACCTTATAGTTTCGGTAGGGTGTCCGTCCACCCGTCCATCGGTCTTACATCTTTCCAAGGAGGGGTAATGGGACGAAGTGAGTGAAAATGAGTGGACGGGATGTAAGAGGAAATGAGTGGAGGGAGTTATAGAGAAAGTTAGGGAAATGAGGGGAGGGGGAGTAGAGGAAATTAAGGGGGAGTTGAGGAAATGGAGGGATGGACAGTAAGGGAATTCAAAGGAGTGGAATTAGGTGAAGTAGGGAAAATGAGGGTGGGGAAGTGACGAGAAATGAAGGGGGAGTAGGCGAAATGAGGAGAGGGTAAGTGGGGACAGTGAAGAAAAATGAGTGGAGGGGAAGTAGTGGAAGCAAGGGGAAAATAAGAATGGGAAAGTACCGGAAATGGTAGGAAATGAGGGAACCTGAAGTAGGAGAAGTGAGGGGAAATGAGGTGAGGGGAGAGAAAGTTGGGGAATGAGGGAAAGTAGAAGAAATGAAGAGTGAGTAGGACAAGTGAGGGAAAATTAAAGAAGGGAAGATAGGGGTAGTGATGGGAAATGAGGGGGTGAGGGGAATGGTGGGAAATGAGGGTGTTTGAAGTGTGTGAAGTGAGAGGAAATTAGAGTGGGTGTTTGAAGTATGGGAATTGAGAGGAAATTAAAGTGATTGTTTGAAGTATGGGAAGTGAGAGGAAATTAGAGTTGGGAAGTGGGGAAAGTGAAAGGAAGTAGGGGAAATTAATAGAAATGAGGGGGGGGGGTAGGTGAGGGGAAGTGTGCACTGAGGAAGCAAGGAGAGGGGGAAGTAGCAGAAGAGGAAGTTGGGAAAGGGGTGAGCGAGGGTGAAGTCAAGATACTGTTAAAAATACATTTAAAAATTTCAAATTCAGTTAGTGGCGTTCGAAATTGAACAATTTGTCATTTCCTGAATTCGCGTACTGCAAGTTTGATTCGAAAACGTTTAAAATCGATTTTCCCCTGTTTTCAATAAACTTCCTCTTTCCCTTTTTGCCCCTTTTGTTCAGTTTTTCGCGTAAATGGCAACTGATTTAATAGAACCCAGTAAAAAAATCCAACCATTTTTGGTGGAAAGTTGATTCTTTTTGGTTAAAATTCGACTATTTTGTTGATGAATTAAATTTTTTGTTGAAAGATCATCTTTATTGTTCGAAAACTTAACTGTTTTATTAAAAATGAGCCTTTTTAGGTGGAAAATTTATTCTTTTGGGTTCAAAATTCTTCTTTTATGTTAGAAAGGTAATATTTTTGGCATTAAAATTCAACTATTTCTTCACAAATGTATCTATTTTGTTGAAAATTCCTCTCTTTTAATTGAAAGTCCAACTATTTGATTGAACATTAACTATTTATGTTGAAAATTCAACTATTTGTTTAGGAATTCATCTTGTTTAAAGCAATCTATTATTTTTTTGTAAATTCAACTTTTCTGGATGATAATTCAAGTAACTTCTAAAAAATTCGTCTTTCTGGCTTGAAAATTCAACTATTTTGCTAAAAATGTAACTGTTTTTGGTTGAGGTTTAATTGCTTTTATATGAAAATTCAATTAGGGGAAACCACCCTACAGTAGATAATGATTTACAGTAGATAATCTTAATTAACCGGAAAACTGACAATAAATGTTCATTACTTTTGTTAGTATAACGTTTCAGCAAGGATACTATATCTTCTGACGAATTTTCATTGAAATTTTATCATTAATTATCGAGTAAGAGTAAACAATTTATTTTTAATCTGAAAAAAATTTCACCTCTTCTTTATTCATACTTTTTAACTTGATGGAACATTTTTATGACATGTTTATAGATTAGAATCAAAGCTTGAAGTTTAATGAACAATATTTATTAATACGAAGTGTTCTTTCTTTAACATTTATAAATATTTAAGAACTTTTTATTGGATATTACATTTTCAGGGTGCACAGTCTTCCCCTTTTTTCTCAGTATCCCATTTTTCTTGAAATTCCCCTTTTTTCCCCTATTCTCAAAAAACTTCTCCTTTTTCCCCCTTTTCTCTTTAAATACACGATATTTGAAATCGTAACCATTATTCAATAATAATTAAAGCAATTATAGCATTAAAATAAATTATTTATGAATAAATAAGGTACACGTTTCAAGTGCAGACCATTAAAAATAAATACTCCAAAAAAAATTTGAAGATGAAACATTTTAAAGCAAGTTGAAAATGTGAAAACTGGAGGCAGAAGTTATTATGCAATATAAAATTGGAGCAGTTACAAAATATATAGTACTTTTGAAATAAGTATTAGGAGAGTAACACATTTTTAGTTGAAATGTACAAAGTTAAGCACCTAATTAGAAACTTAAATATTCCAAATTCATCACCTATATTTTTAAATGTTCTAACTTGAGCAATTTTTTATTTTTTTTTTAAATCTTTGCTTGAAAATTTAACTATTGTTGAAACTTTTTTTTAGTTTAAAATTAATTTTTTTAACCTCAAAATTGAACTATTCCATTTGTGTTTGAAAATTGATCTTTTTTAGCCGGAAATTCAACTATTTGTTTGCAACTTCATGAATTTTGTTCAAAACTTATATTTTTGGCAGAAAATCTGTTAAAAATTTAACTATTTGGGTGTAAATATATTTATTTTGTTGAAAAGCTGTCTTTTTGGTTGAAAATCAAACTACTTTGTTAAAAATTTATTTTTTTAAACTGGAAATTGCAATTTTTGATTAAAAATGATTTTTTTTATTGAAAGCTTACATTTTTGAATTCAACTGTATTGTAGAAAGTTTTTTTTTGGCTCAAAAATTCAATAATTTTGTAGAAAATTGATTTTTTCATTTGAAAATTAGTTTCTTGAAATGAAAATGTAGCAATTCCATTTTTGGTTCAAAGTTGATCTTTTTTATTTTGAAAATGCAACTGTTTGGTTACAAATTTATGTGATTTGTTAAAAATTTGACCTTTTCTTGTAGAAAATTATTTTTCTTGCTTTAAAATTCGACATTTTGGATGCAATTTTTTTTCTTTATTGATTAAAAAATCTTTTTTTTAAAAACTCAACTCTTGTTGAAAATTCGTGTTATTGTATTAAAGATTTAACTCTTTTGTAGAAAATTTGAATTTTCTCTCGAAAATTGGACAGTTTGGTAGAGATTTCAACTAATTGGTCGAATTTTGAACTTCTTTGTTAAAAATTCATTTTTCAGTTAAAAATTCATACTTTTAGTTAAGGTTTCTTTTGTCTGTTAAAAACTAGAGGTTTAACTGAAAATTTCAAAGTTTGATTGAAAATTAAACTTTTAATTAAAAATTCATATTTTCGTGTTGAAAAATCAACTGCATTGTAGAAAATTCTTCTTTCAGGCTACAGAATTCTACAATTTGGGAGTAAATTCAGTTTTTTCAATTCCAAATTAATTTTTTGAAACGAAAATGTAACTATTAGATTTTTTGTTAAAAACTGATCTTTTTATTTCAACTATTTTCTTCAAAAATATTATCTTATTTATTGAAAATTTAAATTTGCGAAATTCAAAAATAAGTTTTTTTAGGATTGAGTCATATGCACACATTTGTAAAAAAGTTGAATATGTCGAAACTGAAATTTATTCAGCTTGAACCAAAGAATTTTTTTTTTGCTTCTTCGGCAAAAATGCCGTGAGTTAAGATTTTTGGGATTTCATATCTTTTTTGCGATTTTGGAACGTTATAAACACCACGAAAAAAATGTTTCCTATGACTAAAAAATAATAACATGTTTCCTTGGTTCAAGCTGACGCAATTTCAGGTTCGAATCAATCCAAAAATATGTTTTTGTATATTTTCAAAAAATTTTAAGTAAGGCACCATTTTTTTTTTATTTTAGAAAAATTTTTAATTGTAAATTTAAGAAAGAGAACAGAAGATATTAGCCGATTTCAAAATTTTTTCTTTACTTGTTTTGGATGTCGTCCCACAAATTGTTATCCCTCAGCTCAAATGATTGGATTAATTGTTAGAATTTTTACTTCGCTCTACTGAAAAGTTTAGTTTGAAATTTACATTGAAAGTATTAATTATAGTAAGGATGAAATGACAAATCTTAAAAAGAAATATTTATGAGAACGGTGTTAAACATATCGAAAGTTTGTATTCAACTAATTTGATTTTTTCTCTGACTTTTTCATATCAGTCTGGATGGATTTCCAACGATCTGAGTACATCCAATTTTTAAAAATAAATCTTTAATGGCAGAAATCATTGAAAAATCATTCAAAATGATTTAAAAATGTAACATGTCTTCCAATAGTAGATAACCAACACTAGATAATCGGGAAATTACATAAAATGTCTCTGTCAAAATGGGCAGCTCTGCGACTGTCTCACAGTTGTTTTAAGTTAAAGGTTGTGTTTGTTTATTTTCATTTGTGAAGTTTTTAAATTCAAATTATTGTAAATAATAAACTAAGAAAATAGTGTAAATTATTAGTCACCAAAAAGCTCATAAATTTTAATTGTGTTTTAAGGAGCCTTTTGGAAAAGATCTAATTTTTAGGATTAAGGTATGTAAAAAAGCAGCACTTTTGTGTCATTGCAAGTCAGGTTAAATTGTATGAAGATTAAACATCTCCTACCAATCGTACCAATCTTACGAAATATAACAGATAAAGAAAATGTCAATAATTTAAACTTTTGCGTTTTTTGTGTGTGAAATAATCATAGTTTCAACTATTATTTACTCAATTTCCTCAATTTCTCTTTGTAAAAATGGAGCATAACGGCAGTTATGTTTTCCGACTTATTTTCAACAAAATTATTAATTTTACAATTTTAAATTTAGAATGCTAAAATCAATTTTAATGAAGTAATATCATGTAAATAAAAGTCCTACTAAAAAATGAAGAGTTCGAAGAGAGACGAAGAAGAGAAATAGGAACTTATAAAAACCTAGGATTTTGATAAACTTCGCAATTTAACAAAATTTGTAATTGTCCTGATGAGGAAAACTATGGTTTTTGAAAAGTTGGCAGCTGTAAATATGGAATAAAGTATCCAACAATGAAGTCCTTTCTTTGGTCTCAAGTATGTCATTAACAACCATATATATTATATTATTATTCATTTTTTATGGTGGAAAAGTCATATTTTGTTGTTTAAAATTCAACTGTCCTCTAAAAAGTTAGTATATCTGCTCAAAAATTAATTTTTTTTAAACCAAAGTACTGGTTGAAAGTTCTTCTTTGTAGGTTAAAAATTCAACTATTAAGTTAAAACTTCCATTACTTTGAAAATTAATAATATTTTTTGGATTCAACTATTAGATTGAAGATTATTCTTCCGAGTTTAAAAGTCAACTGTTTTCTAAATCATACGACGCTGGTTTGAAAATTCCATTGCTTTGTTGAAAATGCAATATATTTCGATTTGAAATATTAGGAATTCAAAGAGTTTCATGTTTTCATATATATATATAATTAAAAACAAAGTTAAACAACCACCGCAGGGTACCACTAAGAGCAACTGCCATCTTGAAAAAATGTCAATGGCCCCCAGTAGAACCGCGGTAAAATACACCTATGGCCACGTCTCACATCCGTGAGATGGGTGGTCACAGGGCACGACGAAATCACAACGACAGGCCGGCGAAACCCTCGTGTGTCTTGAGGACACGAAGCGACCCAAGGATGACAGCTTTCTGCATCCATCTCGCAAGAGCCTTGGCATATTTTTGGCACGCGGGTATGGCTTTAAGGTTACGAACCAGCGATAATTTCACACCTCCGAGAGCACCTATCACAAGAACAATCACTCGTACCGAATATTTTGGGTACAGTCGAAGCAGCTCTCTTTTAAGGTCTTGATATCTCTCCTCTTTTTCTTTCTCCTTTGCAGTGATGTTGTATTCGGATGGAGCCGAGAATTCGATCACGAATATAGTTCGTTTCTCGAAGTCTTGGAGAACAATGTCAGGCCTCGAGTGCGCAACGGAGACTGCTGCCCGAAAATCGTAGTTCCAGAAAATCTGGCACTTCTCGTTTCGGACAATTGACTCTATATCCCTTGGAGCGTTCGGCAGGGCAGGGTCGCGACCAACACCGTAAGAGCGACAAAGGTGGTAATAAAGTACTCTTAGGGCCGCATTATGTCTATAGATATACGTTGTTCCTGCGTGGGTCGGACACCCCGATAGTATATGTTCTAGGTACTCAGCGTGTGCATGACACGCTCTGCACCTATCACTGGGAACTTCTTGACATAAAATGCGGGCGCGGTATGCTAAGGTGGAGATTACACCGTCCTGGCATGCGAAAATAAAGCCCTCTGTACCTGAATTGAGCCCTGATGATTTGAGGAAAGCAAAAGTTTGCTCCTTCGACAAGGACTGTTTTTCTACATTTCTGTGAAAGTTTCCGTGCATTTGCTTGTCGAGTAGCTCTTGGTGAAATTTTCCAACCTCTGCTTTCTTTACTTCGGCTTTTAGACGTGAAGCATCTAGATGGAGTAATGCACTTTCCTCACTTCTGATGTTGAAATTCAGGCCAAGGGCCTCGGCAGCTTGCTCCGCGGCTTTGTAAAGGAACGCTCCTTCGCCAATCATCTCGTGGTTTCTGACCATCTTTAGGAGAGGATCTCTGCCATTCGCAACGATGTAAGCTGTACTCAAAACAATTCGGTTATGAAGACACTGGAGATTCAGAAGTCCGCGTCCGCCTTGCTGGCGTGAAATGTATAATCGCGGAACTGACGAATTGATATGCAAGCTTTTATGCATATGCATGATCTTACGCGTGGTGACATCAAGGGCCTTAAGCTCGTTCTTCGTCCATTGAACCACCCCAAACGAGTAGAGTAGAACCGGGACGGCAAGCATGTTAGTCGCAGATACCTTGTTCAACGCCGACAGATTGGAAGACCAAATCTGTC
>CAKNXH010064330.1:60416-77224 GCA_932178445.1 Andricus quercusramuli | reverse complement strand
ATATATTCATATTTCATATTTAAAGGAATTTATTCCCCTATTTTCGTGACAAATCATCCTAATTTCCCTGTTTCGAGAGTATTTTAGGCTGTGAAGTCTGAATTATTAAAATGTGAATAATTTCATATTCAAATTATACAACATAAACTTTAAAGCTTCAGTTGTTGAGTAATTTCGACTTTGAAATGTTCAAAATCAATATTCCTGAAGTTCCAAATTAATGTGAATTATAAACTTTTCTCACTTGAAAATAACCCAAGTTGACAAGTTCAACAGTTCAGCCAGAAATATTTTAAACTCAGATTCAGAATCCTTCAAGCCGAATGACTATTGTTAGAAAATTGTTTGACCTTTAAAGTATATTTTGATTGTGCAAAGAATATTTGAAAACCAATGAGAATTATGTTCTGTATATTCCTAAATAAATAGTTTTAATTTCCGTCAGTCATTGTCTGATTCTGCTTTTTTCACTTTCTTTAAAAATTTAATTCTGACTTTTCGTGGACTTTTTTCAAAATTCTATGCGACCTTTTTAAAGCTTCTGGTCGATCCAAGACCTGCCCTTTTAATCCCCTTTTTTACCTAAAATTGAACTACTCAACCTCTGTGATCCCTGATTTTATTTTATTCATTTACATTTTTTCCTAGAATCTGAATTCAGAAAATTGCATTAAGCTGTAGATCCTTGAGAAAAAAGTTTAATATTGACGATCTCTGCACCAGACTCTGACGATGTTTGCGTCAACTTGTAAAAGAGAGGATCGTTAATATTTTTGTAGCTCCCGACGGAATGTATTATCTCTAGTTTGCAGAGACATTTAGACTCGAGTATCGAGCGAAATGTTTTCCCCATTATTTGCCCACTTACTCAACTTTTCAAATCCGAGTACTCTGCACAGTCATTATTTTAATATTTTTTTACCTCTTGACAAAATATTGAGAAAGCAAGTTAAATTTTTTCCAGTTGTTTAATTTTCAAGTCCCTGGGGGTATTTGAGTAATTATGAAATGAAGAAAGAATATCAAGAACGTTATAAAAGAACTTCATAAACTCACCCTTGTGATTTCAGTCACGCAACACGTCATGTATTATTATTCTGAATTAAAAATTTAATCAATTTCAGAGGAGAAAGAAAAGAGGCAATTATACTCTTTATTATGGGAATGGCTTTTCATTTAACTACTCGAGTAGATGGGTTCATATCATTTTCTTTCGTTTAATTATCAACGCTTTTATAGGTTCTGCTTTATTTGAATTCTTATTAAGTATCTTCAGCTTGTATATTTTGTTTATGGAAAAGCTTGTGTGAGGCTTTCAGATTACTTTTAATTATTCTGTTTTGACTGATCTAAAATTATTTTAATTTATTAAATGTTGGATATATGTGATATATGTGGATATATGTGTATCTAAAATGTCGATTTTCAGATTATGAGCGTTTTATATCAATTAAAACTCGTTATTTAAACTGATGAAGTCAGAAAAATTCTATATCTAAAATTTCGCATGCAATAAAACTTGTTAAAATGGCGTTTGGACCGAGTCCTATCTTCTCGTCGCTGCTTCTCTTATTTGAGAGTAAGAGAGGGTACAAAATTTCACTGGAAAATGAAGGTTTACAAAATTTTGAGCAAAATCTAAAATTCTTCGATTTTGACCAGTGAAAATTACGGTGATTTTTTTTGTTTCATATAGAAATTTCATTTTTTAATAATAAAATCTATCCTATCACTTGGAATTTAATTTGCTACTGCATGATATGATACCTTATAATAGTTTTTAACATCGTTGCAATATTTATAATTTCAGTTTAAAATTAAAGTTTTGAATGCGCAATTCTAAATCAGTTTAATTTTTAAAGACTGAAACTAAAGTGGTTCAGCTTCAAATGTTTACATTTGCAAATATTTTTTTTGAAGATGCTTAATTTTTTTAAATGCTCAATCAGGAACATTACTAAGTTTTTAATGTTTAATTTGTTATGTTAGATTTGTTCACCAGATACAAATAATTCAAAATGTACAGCCCTTAATTTATGTTGAAATTATTAAATTTTTACGGCCATTTAATTTGCACTTAATCAGTTTTGGAGGTTGCCAATTTCTAAATTTCACCACGTAAAAAAAGCGTTTGGTAGCGTTTGTGCGAATACAATCATCTCCTTTCACGAGTTATGACTTTTTTCGACCACAATTAAAAAATGTAGTCCTTAAAATTAAAGAAGTTAAATAATAAAGACCCTCAAAAACCTGGAAATCCTTTGAAATATTATAAAATCACTTCAAATTAATTCCGTTAAAATTCTACAAAATCTCTTGGAATCTTTTCAAATATCCTGAAACCTTATAGTTCCTATAAAATCCTTCCAAATCTTCCGAAATACTAGAAAATTCTATAAAACCGCACAAAGATCATTTGAATTCCTTAAAACCATTAAACTCCTTGGAAATCGTATCAAATTTTTCAAATCTACTGAATATTCCTTGAAAATATCCTAAAATATCTTAAAATTGTTGTAAGCGCTTGAAAATTCCTGGGAATATTTTAAAACATCCTAAATTGTTCAAAATCCTTTGAAATCTATTGAAATCCCTTCAAATTCTTGAAATCCATTCAAAACATTTGAAAATCTGTTCAAATTCCTGAAATCCTTTGAAATTACATGAAATCTAATGATATTGCTTGAAATTTCTTGAAATATTTGAAGGCCTATGAAAACCTTCGAGATCCTGAGAAATTGATCAAAATACCTTTTTGAGAGCTTGTGAACTCCCTTAGAATTACTGAAATTCTCGAAAATTTTATTAAATCCCTTAAAAATACTTTGAAATATTTTCAAATCTTAGAAATCCTCTGGAATTCCTTGGAATCTGTTTAATATCCTAATCTTTTGAAGTCCTTCCTCCGAAATCCCTTAATTCTCGTGAAATTTTTTGAAAACTATAGAAATACTCAACAATTTTTAGAATTTTTTTATCAAATGAAATTCGTGAAAAATCGAACTTAAAACCAATCCGTAAAAATCCTTTGAAATCATTAACATTCTTCGAAGTCCCTTCAAATCATTAAAAATACCTTAAAACTTTTCAAATCCTATGAAATATTTTTTTTAATTCTTATGAAGTTTAGGAAATTCTATTGGACTGCCGTAAAATCTTTAAAATCTTTTAAAATTCCTCACATCATCTGTTAAAATAATTAAAATATTTGCAAATATTATGAATTATCGGAGAATCTGTTTGAATCTTTTTAAATCACTGAAAATCTTTCAAATCTTTTAATCTCCTTTTAAAAAATGGGTAGAACAGCTTGTAGGGCCAGTCTTCAAGAATTTTATGAGGTTGGTTTTAGTGAATCTTAATCTGATTATGGACGCTAATTTTTACGAATGAATAATAACATGTCAATTTTTTTAACTGAAGATATTATATTTTATTATAATTGTAAATACTTAACATTTATAATAGTTCTAATGTTTTGAATGATTTGATTTTGTAGTTAAGTATTTAATATTCATATTTCTCATTTCTTCAAGTGTGAAAGTTTCAATTTTTTTTTAATTTTAATGACTTGGAAAAATTGTGGATAGCCGGGAAATGTAGGGTTACCAGACGTCCGCTTTTCAGTGGACATTTCCGCTTTTTCTGTCCCGTGTTCGCTTGTCCGCTTTTTATGTGAAATGTTCGCTTTTTTCTTGATCGGACAGATGAACTATAAGGTTATACATATTTTTAGTATGTATTTAGCCTATATGAATCAAATGAAAATGTACGAATATATTTTTTATTTTGTTTTGAATTCCATCCAAACTCCAGGTAGAGAATATGGTTCGAGAATCACTAAATAAGTTACGCTCTTTCGATTTTATTTTTTCTTTATTTTTTATTATAATAAAATATTTAATTTATAATAAATTTATATAAATTTATTAATTCGCACAACCTGTGAGGTATGTACTCGCCACCGTATTTAAGCATTTCAGCGCTAATATTGTCTATACCCGCAGCCTTACCGTTTTTCAAGTTCTTAATTATATCTCTGACCTCAGTGACACAGACTTTTTCAATTGGGTTTTCTAATGCATTATCTTCTATGTCGCAGTTTTGTTGTCCGATATCTTCACCTCCCAATAGTTCTTTGAAAGACTCTTTCAAAGCGTCTAGTATTCCGTCTATATCATATAGCATTTCGCCTTTGCTGTTTCTCATGCTAGCAAACTCTCTACTTTTACTTTCCTTCAACTGTTTATATAATAGTTTCATAATTCCTTCAAAGCTGTTTTTTATTTTATTCTCTTCTTCTGTTCTGATTTTCTCTTTACTCTCTTTGACTAGTCGTTTAACTTTCCTATTTTTGTGTCTGTAATCATTTTTAAGTCTAGTTCTCTCCTCATCGCGTTATTACCTTGCAAAATAAACTTATAAACACTTGTAATTAACGATTTTCTATCAAGATGCATTTCCGTGTCTGAATTAGTTTACATAAAATCATTTTTTTAAATAAATAACATTTATATTCTATGAATTACGTTTGATAGATAGTGGATATCTAGGTAACATTTTCACGTAATAAAAAATGTTGCATAACTGAAATTGCTGCTTTATCTATGATTTACTATAATAGCAAAAGCTCTTGACAAATGTTAATATTTTTTGTTTAATTTGAATTTCCGGTAGAAACTGATATATTATATATCCTACAGAAATCGATCGTAAAGTACAAGTCGAAACGTTCATGCGAATCCTAAAAATATTGCTTCTAAAAATGTATATTTTTTGTTTGTTTAAATTTGTACATTTCTACAATAAGCTAACAGTACTTACAACATACATTTAAGTACAGTTTTCCAATATTTAAACTTTTGTGAAATCTTGCCTTTTTGTAAACATTTGTAATTTTCTAAAATAATTTACGTAAAATTAAAATTAATTAATCTTGTAATTAATGCCTTGTATATTTTTACAACAAAGTACAAAAATGTAATTTAAAAAGTTGTAAAAAAAATGTTTACTGCAGAAATTTATACTTTATTGGTAATTTTTTTACTGTGCTACAAGACAATGCAAGAAAAATTAGCTATTTGTATTTATTTGTTAAATTTTGTACATTTTTAACAAAAATGTACAACTTTTAAGAAAAAATTACAGTTGTAGAAATGTTGTACTTTCTTTCTTTTCAGAACTGTTATTATCACTAAAGGAAAAGTTACTAATAAGTTGGAAGCAATTTAGAAAGAACTGTATCTTGTTAACTTTTTAAGTATCATCTTTTTCTGAAGTATCATTTTTCGAGAAAAATTTTATTTTGTGATAAGTAGAGGAGAAAATATTGAATAATGGAGTAGGGAGTGGATTTTGAATGATTTAATCCAAAAAGATTTCGAGGGTGGTAAGTTATACAAACACGTGATTTTGTCGGCAGGTATTGTGCGACGTCCTTGCAAGGGTGGTTTGTAATATTCAGCGCATATATCATGACACAAATTTAATTAAACGCGCTACTGGGATTCATTTCATGCTTCTAATTTATGTATGAATAACTGCGTTGTTTACCAATGGTGCCTTACACCCTTGTCCAAGTCCATTCTATTCATGGTTGCAAAGCTTCTCACTAGAAAATTCATACGATTTCCCATGTCAGGAAATAAAAAAAAATATACAGTAAAAAAAAGCACTATTATCAACACAGAAAATTGTAGTTCTGTATTAGGGTGGTTCAAAAATAGGCAGTGTTGGAATTTCGTTCGGGGAAATGGCTCATTTTGTGAGGTTCACAAAAAAAGAAAATACCTCTTTTTTCGATCGGACAATAATAAATGGTGGGGCCCAGCCCCTTCATATCCTAATAAGAATGACATGGGGAACATCCCCATATCTACAAATATTAGACTGGTCGACGTGATTTTTAATAAAACGAATGCAAATTATATAGGAACCTCTTAAATAACTTCCCCGAATGTGACGTATGCTTCGCTTTTCTAGTTTGACTTCCCCACCCCTTCTAGCATGCTAAAAAAACCACCCTCTAAACATTAATGGTCAAATTAAAAAAACTTCTTGTATTTTTTTATCAATTTTTATTTGTTAATACAATGATTTTTTCATATATCGCAAATTATCGGTCCCCTCACAACGAGATAAACTTATTAGACAATATAATACATCAGAACAGTCCATTCAAATTGTTTTTAATTGTTTAAACAACTTTTTATTCTTTAAATGTAACTTTTGGCTGGATTAAGACAGACACATTTTTTCTTTCAATAAAATATCTTTAAATAAAATGTTAGAATGATTTGGTATTTGGATATATCATTCTATGCTCAAAATAAAGGGACGATCAATTGGTTTAAATCAAAGATCAGCACGATCGATTCATTTTATTTTTAATTGTTTAAAGATCAATTTCATTTCAAATCAGGCAGAGAGGTCCAGCTTAGAGTGCTAGAACGATTTGGTATTTGGGTATAGGTACCATTTTGTGATTAAAATAAAGGAACACGTATTTCACAGTTTAATGAACTTTTTTTTTTTGATTTGTTACAATCATTCGAAGATTACCTGCGAATTCTCAAAAATTGACAGAACGTTTTTTAAAATGCAGTATTTTGACAAAATACTTGTTTTAAATGTGAAGACGTAGTTTAACAAGCACAAAACTTACAATATATATAGTACACATTGACAGCTATTTCTAAAAAAATAATAAAAACTTTGAAAAGTTGGGGTTTTTGAGAAAATTCGCTTACAAGAATTTTAGGAAAACGGCCGCCATTTGGTCATTTCTCAAAATTAATCTTTGAATGATTACAATAAATAAAAAAAAAGTTGATTAAACTGTGAAATGCGTGTTCCTTCATTTTAATCACAGAATGGTACCTATACCCAAATAACAAATCGTTCTAGCACTCTAAGCTGAACCTCTATGCCTGATTTGAAGTTTAAACAAATGCTAATTGTTTGAAAAATTATGGAATATGTTCTGATGTATTATATTGTCAAATAAGTTTATCTCGTTTTTGAGGGTACCGATAATTTTTGATATGTGAAAAAAATTATTGTTTAAATAGATAACAAAATTTTTGACCAATTCATGATTAATAGAAAGTACGTGGAACTTTCTAATTTGCTAATTAAAAATGATCTGTAAAAAACAACTGCATAAAAGTAATTTCGACGACTCAGTATACCGCAAAATACTTGATTCTCGTTTAGCAGTTTCTTAGGCATGTTGGAAGAGGGGGGGGGGGGGGGGCCAAAAAAAAAAAAAAAGGCTTATGTTTTCTTGCAAAATGAGCCATTTCTCCAAACAAAATTCGAACATTGCCTTTTTTTGAACCACCCTAGTCTATATGACACCCTTTCTCTTGATTTAACAGTATTTTCTTTCAGTGTGGAAAATATGTATGATAATCGTGAAAAAATTCATTTGACATATTTTATTCTAAATCAGATGATTAAATTTCACATTTTCTTATATTAAGGATTGTTTTCCATTTTAATTAGTATCTGCTTAAGACTCCTCATTAGAGTTACGTAGATCAAAGAGACTTGAGGAATTTTTGTCGAACTTGGACTTTTAAGATTAACCTCTGAGCTTTCAGGATCAAGACGAAAGTTTCAAAATAAATTAGTTGTTTAGGGGATGAATGAGGCTAAGATAATGAAGGGGAATTAACTTAATTTTCTGGAAAAGTTAAATTTAGCTTTATTGAATCCTTAGCTAGTTCTTAGTTAATTATAAAAAAAGCACTGGCCTGTTTCTTCGAGGCTGGAAGTCTTTCATGTATTCAGTACCTACTTTAATTAGACCTGTGTTTTATTCTATTTTCGTTTGAATTTCTTATACTATTTAAAAAAAAGATGCCTTACCGTTCTGTCATTCTAAGGATCTCAGTCCTTCTTCTATTCCTCTGCGTTTCCCTTTTCTCCAGTTCTCGAAAAACTTTCCCTTTTCCCCTTTTCTCTTTAAATATGCGATATTTGAAAATACAATATTTAAATTATGCGGGAAAAACTGTGAAATCAGTAAATGTACGTGATAACTATAAAAACTGCTCGCTTTACACCTAAAAAATTATTTTCAAAGAAAGACCTATTATAATTTGACATTTTTTAATTTTAAATCAAAATGTTCTTCTTAATTAATTTTTATAGATAAAATTAAATGTTTGTTTCATCTATGAAAAGAATAAAATGAATCTGTATAATATTGAAGTACTTAAATAAAATATTTGTAAATAAATAAAGTACAAAATAAAAATAACACAACATATCATATCACAAATATAACTGTGTAAGTGCAACAAGGTTTAAGTTGAAAATGTGAAAAATGAAACAGTTACAAAATTTATATTAATTTTAATTATAAAAATTAGAAAGTGAACACGTTAATCAAAATGTATAAAGTTAAATAAATAAAAACTAGAATATTTCAAAGTTAGGCCACTTGAACTTCAAATTTGTATAGTAGTGTTGAGCAGTCTCCAAGTTTGTTTCTAAATCATACCAATGAAAAGTTTACAAATTCTTGTTTGACCAATTCCAAACTAAACTATTTAGGATATAAATCAAACTTAAAATCAAAGTTTTTTTTTTTGCTGAATCTATACAAATGAAATATTTTCAGGTTGGCCGCTGGACCAGGAATTTTTTGAGTCAAATTTTACCCATTTTTAGAAGAAAAATATATCCAATCACTAGAAATATAACAAATTTTATATCATATGATATAACTTCAAAAATGTCCTATTTTCATTCTGCGTTTTCAAGATAATATTTTTAATTTAAAGAATTTTAAAATTCAGTTTTGAAGATTACAGAATTAAAAACGTATTTGCCTTGTATTTGTATTTCTGTGTTTTTTCTTCAGTTGCTTCCTCCTGGCGATTATATTTGTAGTGAAAAATTCAATTAGGTACTTGGTTGGAAATTCAGCAATTTTGTTATTGAGCTTTGGCACGCGTTTTTAACGCATAACAAGAAAGGACGAGTTCGTTAACTAGCCTTATTTCACCAAATGGTTCTAATTTCATTAGTCGAAAATGTTTTTAAAAAAATAAAAAATTTCATTTTCCAGCAAAACTATACCAGATATGTAAAAAATATTAAGAAGCAAAATTGTTCAGCTCGAAAATATAAACAAATTTTGATGAACCCATTCTTTGATAAGTTACATATTTTTCGTTTCAATCGTGTAAAATGCTTTTAAAAATAAAAAATTCAATTTTGCGACAAAACTATGCAAGATACAAAATAAAAAGAGAAAAAAGTTGTTCATCCAGAAAAATTCTACTAATTTGTTCTTCATCATTTTTCACAGGTCGCGTAGTTTTTGTTTTATTCGTGAAACATAACACTGAACACAAAAAAAATGTAATTTTCGGAAAACTAACGAAACATGCGAATAAAATTAATAGACAAAACAAAAGAAATCTACAAATTTGTTATCATTAATTTTTCGATAGGACGCGTAGTTTTTGTCTTAATCGTAAAAAATGATATTACATATAAGCAAATAAAATTTTTGAGAAAACGGCACAAGGTACAATAAAATATTTAATGACAAAATTTTGTCCCTAAATTAGATCTGAAAATTTGCTTTCGACCTTTCTTTTCTCATGAGACACGTGATGAGAATGTGTTCGTTAAAGTCGAAGGAGCTTTAACAAAAGAAAATTCACAATTACTAAATTTCAGTTGTCGGTGGTTTGACTTATGATTATTTTGAAAGTTTTATGCAAACAATGTGGGAGAAATACAATTACCGAGAGCGTAGGCGAGGTAAATACATTTTTGGTTGAAATGTCATAATTTCGGTTTGAAAATTCAGCTGTTTTGCAGAAAAATCATGTTTTGGCTTGAAAATTCAAGAATTTAGATGAAGTTTGTTTTCTTTCTTGACTGAACATGTTTTATTTGTTACAAATTCGTCTTCTTGAATGGAAAATTCAGCTTCTGGAGTGAATTATTGCTTTGTTTTTATTTTGGTTACAGATTCATCATTTTAGTTGAAAATTAATTTCTTTGGTTGAAAATTTGACTATTTTTTTGAACACTCGTTTTTTCGGAAATTATTTTTTTTACATTCTTTTTTTTTAGAAAATCAATCTTTTTGGTTGAGAATTCATGTTTGTAGATTAAAAATGAAACTATTTTCTTACAAATTCAACTATTTGTGGAAAATTGCATTATTTTGTTGAAAAAGTAAACTTTGTTTAATCCTTTTTGTTTGAAAATTCGACTTTTTGGTTGGAAATTCATCTCTGTAGTGTAGATATACAATTCCAGTATGTTAATTAAATTCAACTGTTATGTTGAAAATTCATTTGATTAAAAAGTTCTTTATTTTGTTAAAAAGTCATCTTTTTTTTGTTCCGAAACTCAACTGCTTTATCGGAAATTCCTCCTTTTGGATTACAAATTCATCTTTTATTTTAGAACAGTAATCTTCTTAGTTGGAAATAATTAAATAAATTTGAAATATTAAAATATAAATTTAAAATTGTTCTATTCCGTTTATAAAAGATTCTGCGCGAGAGAAAATTAAAAACTGGTTATGGAAAAATCAGGAAAAAGTCAGGAAATTTTGAAAGTAAACTTTTGCGGTGACCCTCAAAAAATATAAAAAATAAATAGAAATGAGAATTTTGACTATCTAGTCCTATCGCTTAATGTATTATTCACAGTTGAGTGCAAAGCTCTGTTTTATATGATCTCATTGAAAATCAATTATACCATTCAGGGAGAGATAGTTCCCTCTGTTCATTACAGTTTGCCCCGCATCACTTCCGTTTTGACGTTCTACTCGCGTTCCAAGCATGACCAATTCGAATTCCAGAATGGAATATAGAACTTCTATGTCGCATTTAGCATTGACGTGAAAGCAATTCAGCTATGTCTGCTGTGAATGAATTGCATATAAAAGTCGTTTTGAGCATCGTTTCAACTGTTTTTTTTTGCTCCTGATGAACTGATTGAGTTACTGCAGGCTTTCACTTGTGTTTCCGATCAAAAGAATCAGAGCTTGATTTTTTTCTTGATGAATCAAAACACTCGCTTTGATGTATGTAATTTTTTAATTTTTTTCAATTCGTATGCTATTGAAGAGTGGAATGTACAGGATAAATTTATTCCATGAAAATATCATTTCATTAAATAATGTGAGAAGATGGGCTTGAAGATTCAGAAGTTTAGTTTGATGACTTTGACTTTTTGCAATAAAAATAGGCTGCGTCTAGTCGTCCCGAATTTCGGGACGACTAGCCGGAAATCAAGATAAATGCTAGTCATCCCGAAATTCGGGACGACTAGCCTATTTCTAGCATTTGGCTCGTCATCCCGAAAATAATGCACTTTATTAATTCTACTGTTTTTAACTAGACCAAAATTACCAAAATCACCAAAATTGACAATCCTATTTTCTCCATTCGGCTAGTCGTCCCAAAAATAATGCATTTTAGGAAATTTCTCGTTTTAACTAGACAAAAATCACAAAAAATGTTAATGACCCCGAAATTCGGGACGACTAGCCTATTTTCAACATTTGTCTAGTCGGCCTGAAAATAATGCACTAAATTAATTTTACTGCTTTCAACTAGACCAAAATTACGAGGCGTTGGAAAAGGGGTAGGGGTGTTACCTTACATTATTTCTGTGACTAGTCGCAGGGGTGCCTTCCCGCCCCCACGAGGCGTTGGAAAAGGGGTAGGGGTGTTACCTTACATGATTTCTGTGACTAGTCACAGGGGTGCCTTCCCGCCCCCACGAGGCGTTGGAAAAGGGGTAGGGGTGTTACCTTACATTATTTCTGTGACTAGTCACAGGTGTGCCTTCCCGCCCCCACGAGGCGTTGGAAAAGGGGTAGGGGTGTTACGGCCAGTATAGGCTGACACACAGAACAGCTGATCTATATGTCACGTGATCGTTAACCAACGCGCAATAACACGCAAAATCGAACGAAAAACCGAATAAAGATGCAGTGCTCTCAATTCGGCTCCCCAACTGTACTGCGCATGCGTCGCATCGGCAGTCTCATTGGCAGTAAAGAACTTGCTTTTTGGGAATTATTAAATGTTTAAATAAATTTTTTATGATAAATCATCATTGTAGAATTAATTCAATTAATTTTTGGATCACAAAAAAGTGTTTTAGAGTGCTAGAGCGAATAATTATTGAATTTTACTCTTTACAAATGAATGATTGATTCTAAATACAAAGGCAACAAGTGTATCTAGTCAAGAGTCTATAGATCACATCAAAGGAAGGTCCAATCAGAGCACGGAAATCATGGGAAAGTTTCGAACGACCTTGAGACTGCGGTGACACAGTGCAAATACATATGTAACATAATTTGGATACGTTTAAGCTTAAAAGACTACACTTTATAAAATATAACCTAACTCTTAGTTCTATCCGTTTTTTAACATTTATTTTCAATTAGGGATGAAGAGCAGTTTTGTTAATCTTCGGCTTACTCAAAAGGAGAGAAATAAAAAAAAAAATACATAATTTTCGGGACGACTAGCCAAATGTTGAAAACGGGCTAGTCATCCCGAATTTCGGGACGACGAGACACTTCGATAAAAATAAAAGTTTCCAAAAACAGTTCATATACCTGTTTAAGTGGAATTGATAGAAAACCTTTATAGTTAAATTATTAATAGAAAATGTTCGAAATTCGACAATTTAATATAGCAAATTTATAAGGGACGATTTTAATTTCAGTCGCTCAAAATTGTATCATTTAAAATTGAAAGTAAAATTGGTTCAAGAATATTTCTCGCAATGTTCAATGCTTCTTTTCAAATTGGGAATAAACTTGGCTTGAAAATGTTTGGTTTAAAAAGTTTTTCTGTTAAAGGCCTCAGAATGAAAATTGTTCAATTTTGATGACTTACTTGCTAGTTGTACAATTTAAAATGTTTTTATTTTGGAGATTGTCTAATTTTGAACGCTTCCAATTTGTTAAATATTTCGTGATTAATTTTGAAATTATTCCTTTTTTAGAATTCAATTTAAAATTATTTTGTATTATGTTTCCTAATTTGGAGATTATTTTTTTTAAATTCCAGATTAGGGAGCGTCCACTAATTATATAAGCTTTTTAGGGGCATGTGGGGGGGGGGGGGGTTGCGAGTTAAAAGCATTTTCTGTGTAAGTTTCATCTTTCATTTTTTTATATATGCCAATTAACACCTGTTTTGGCTGTTGAAATTACTTCTTAAGCTATTATACACATTATATAATTATTTGTTTTATTTCTTTTTTATTATTTTCTATTTTATACTATTCGTACCTACATCCAGTAAGTATAAAGTCGAGGAGTTAAACCATTCTTGAAATCTGGGGTACACCTTTTATGAAATCTCGTGGAGTCCATGGAAATTATTGCAGTTCTTTGGAATTTTGCGAATTCTTTGCAAAATTTGGTAAATCCCATACCATTTTTAAATCATGTTAAAAGTCTTTGAAATCCTTTAATTTTGATGAATATCCTACATAATCTTTTGAGACCCCCTTTGAAACGATTGAGTTTCCTGGAGATCACTTCAAACCGTGTAAAAACTGTGAAAATCCTTAAAATCTTCAGATTCTATAAAATGAGACCCTTATAATCCTCTACAATCCGTGTAAATCCCTTAAAATCTCTAGAAATCGGTTCAAATCCTTGACATTTCGTGAAATATTTCGAAATCCTACGAAATCTCATGAAATCTTCTAATTCTCTAAAATTAATTGAAATCCTTTAAATTCTTAAAAATTCCGTTAAATCTTTCGAATTCTTACGAAATCCTCTAAAATCCATGGATAAAATTTCGAATCTTTTGAAATTTCTTAAAATCATTTGAAATCTTTCCAAATCTGTTTAATTTCCTTAAAAGTACTTTGAAATTCAGTGACTGTTTTTTTTAAACTCTTCAAATCCTTTAAATATTCGCAAATCCTTTAAAATTCCGTTAAATCTTTTGATGTTCTACGAAATCCTCTAAACCCCGCGGATATACTAATGACATTGTCGATCCTCTTTCATGTCTCTTAACATCCGTTAAAATCTCATTAAAATTCCTTGACGTGTTTCAAAATTCGTGAAAACACTTCGATATCAGATAAAAGCCTTTGACATTTTGTAAAATCCTGTGACTTAATTTGAAATCTTTTAAAATCCCTTCAAACCCTTTAAAAAATGTGAAAATCCTTGAAATCACTTGAAATCTTCAAAATCCCTTTAAAATTCCTTAAATCCTTTAAAATCTGTGAAAATACCTTAAAATATTCCAAACATCGATTGAAATCCTTGAAATTCCATTAAATATTTCGAAATCATACGAAATGCCTTGAAAGCTTTGAAATCCGTTGTGAATCTGTTCGAATGCCTCGAAATCCCTTACAATATATGAAAATCTTTTAAAAGGCACTAAAATTTCTAGAAATCCCTTAAAATCCTGTATCATATTCGGAAATCCATTGAAAACTGTTAAAACTTTTGAAAATTAAATAAATAGTGTTAAATCTCGTAAAATCTGTTAATATCCCATAAAATCCTTTAAAATCTTATGCAATTTTTTCAATCTCTTTTAATCCTTGAAATCTTGAGACCTTGGAGTCGCTTAAAATCGTCTAAGATCCCTTCACTTAAAACAAATTCTGATTAAAGCAACCAGAATTTTGGTTAATTTAAGTAGAATAGAATGTTAAATATGGCCCTTACTATAAATCCTGGTTAAAAGTATATGAGAAGTTTCTGCTTAATCTTACCTGAAATTCGAGTAAATTTAACTAACATTTTTGGTAAGGTTAATCAGAAATCTTTACTAGACAGTTTTCTGGTAGCTTAGGAACACAAAATTCTGGTCAACATAACCATATATTCTGGTAAACTTAACCAGATGTTCTGATAAGCTCTACCAGATATTCTTGTACCCATCAATTTTCTACTACGGAATTTCGATACTTTTCTACCTTCATGAATTCTTCCTAACTCCCTCTGAAATTACATGGACGGCGCCCCCCCCCCCCAAATAATCCAACCAAGGTTTCCAGAAACAGAGTGCAGCAACTTTATTCCGCTTCTCTAAAATGTCGTCTCCTATATGTGGATATACTTGTATTGAAGGCAAAAGCAGCATATTGTTGATGCATTCTGTTTCTGAAACTGTTCATTAGGACTATTTTCTTCGGAATTTTATATAATATGCACTTAGATCCCTTGGTCAATACTAAAATTTTCTAACATTCACTTTCTTTATTTATTTTCTACATTGTTAATATTTTCGAAAATATTTTTCACAGACACTCAAAAATTTGTGCCTGCGGTTTGGAAGAACGGCAGAGTGGGATGTGGTGTCCTTTAAATTATAATTGAAATGTGATTTTGATGTCTGTGTTTTTTGGCGAGAAGCTCACATTATCAGTTTACACATGTCATTACTTAAATTCGTTTTTTAACAACGTCATTATTTGATATTTAATTAATTCGTTGGTCTTGCATGTAGGTCAGCGTACCCTATACCATGAGGCATGGTGTCCGTCATATTACTGCCGGTTTATTTCATGAATATGAACGTTGTAGAATAAAAAGTGCACAATATAATAATTCTTGAAAGTATGCAAATGCGCGAAAATTCAAAATAAGCAATGTTCAATAATATTCAAAATCCTATTTATTGAGTTATTGTTCAACCCATGTAATTAGGACCATCCTAAAAAATAAAGAGAATCGCTTGAAGTGTGTTCGAAATGGAACATTATAATTAGGAATGGAAAAAACTTCATAACAATAAGGTTTAATATTTTTAGGCTGTAACCTCAAAGTTTACATGCTGGTCTCTTTCAAAGCTTTTAAAGGAATAAATCATGAAATTGAGCGGTCAAGTAAAGAGAATTCCTTCAAGTATATTTTAATAGAAAATTATAATTATAAATGTAAATTTATAACGACAATTTTTATATTTATAGGTTATAATCACGAATTTCACATGATAGTCTATTTCAAAGTAATTAAACGTGAACTTAAATATAACTTCAAATTGCGTTTTGATTTTAATTATCTGTATAACTTTATTTTTAACAACCTCTAATTTTATTAGACAGAATAGACATAAATACATTTCTGAGTTTTTCAGACAAAATTTTGCAGACAGCATGCCCCGCATGTCATGTTTCAAGATTTTACTAATTTTATTATATTTAGAACGCTTATAAAAAGAATTTATAATACCAGAACTTTAAAGAAATACTTCAACTCTTAGAATCTAATATTTTCATGCTTTAAGTATTTCAAAATATGCTGTAAGTGCTTAATTTCTGTCAAAGACTTTTCAATCTGTTTCCGTTAAAAATATATATTTTGCTTCCTCATAGAGGAAGCTTTGTAATGGTGACATTTTTCAAATTTTTTAAATTCATTTAATTGAACCCTCCCTAATTTAAAAATGTCTAATACAATGTTCTAAGCAATTGTCCGGATGTGTGTGTGTGTGGATGTGTGGATGTATGGATGTGTGGATGTGTGGATGTCACGCTTTTTTGTGAACACGATAACTAGAAAACGGTTGCAGATAAATTGATGAAATTTGGAGAGCTTATTTTCCTCACTAATATCTTGAAACTGACCGAAGGATTTCAAAAAATATGTAATGCATTTTTTTCTAGCACTCAATAATATTTTAAAAATCGGTTTTTCATAGCAAAACTTTTTTCATTCTCATAATTCAAAGTTGACGCAAGAATATAAAAGATGCCTTGGTTCGGGACGAATCGATTGACCTATAATATTAATACATTTTATTGAAGAGTAGGGAAGTTAT
>CAKNXH010064330.1:13384-60406 GCA_932178445.1 Andricus quercusramuli | reverse complement strand
CTACAATAATAATGCATTTTATCAAAGAGCAGGGAAGTTATGGTAATTTATATATTTTGAAAATCGGTTTCTTATAGTAAAACTTTTTTCATTAACATAATTTAAAGTTGATGTAAAAACAGAAAAGATGTGTTGATTCGAGTCGAATCGATTGACCTATAATATTAATGAATTTTATTGAACAGTAAGGAAGCTATGGTAATGCATAATATTTGAAAATACGGTTTTTTATAGTAAAACTTTTTTCATTAGCATAATTCAAAGTTGATGCAAGAATGTGAAAGATTCATTGGTTCGGGACGAATCTATTGACCTATAATATTAATACATTTTATTGAAGAGTAGGGAAGTTATGGTAATTTATATATTTTGAAAATCGGTTTTTTATAGTAAAACTTTCTTCACTAGCATAATTCACAGTTGATGCAAGGATATAAAAGATTCGTTGGTTCGAAACGAATCCATTGACCTATAATAATAATGCATTTTATCAAAGAGTAGGGAAGTTATGGTAATTTATATATTTTGAAAATCGTTTTTTTATAGTAAAACTGTTTTCATTAACATAATTCAAAGTTGATGCAAGAACAGAAAATATGTGTTGATTCGAGATGAATCGATTGACCTATAATATTAAGACATTTTATTGGAGAGTATGGAAATTGTGAAATTGCATAATATTTGAAAACACGGTTTTTCATAGTAAAACTTCTTTTCAGTAACATAATTCAAAATTGATGCAAGAACGGAAAAAATCTCTTGATTCAAGGCAAATTGATTGGTCTATAATAATAATAATACACTTTATTGAAGATTAGGGAATTTCTGCTCATTTATAATATCTGAATCATCAGGTTCAAACAGAAAAACTCTTTTCACCGACATAATTTAAAGTTGATGCATGAATAGAAAAGACTTTTTGATCATAAATTTTCAAATAGAGTAATATTATGACAAGTTTTGTGAAGAAATCGTAAAGCTGGGAAAGGGATAGGGTGCGACAGAACTTTTCCTTTCCCTTTTCCAGCTCAAAAAATTATTATTTCGAACCCAAGATTTGATTTGTCTGATTTGTCTTGTTATTTAAAACATTTTTGTATTATTCTGTAATTTTTCATTTTTGGTAAATTTCTATTTTTAAATTGAGCAAAATGAAGACTTCGGTTTGCCTATTATTGAAAAAAATAACTAATGCTTCCTCTATGAGGAAGCAAATACATTTGCTATCGGGAAGCAAAGTGCTCGTGAAATGAGCACCATATAATTATAAATACAAACAAAGTGGAAACACTCGAAATCGAATTCACAGCTAGTTTTCATAATAACTCTCCTGACATGTATTTTGAAACAAAAATTTCATCACGTCACTATTTTTCCAAACAAAGAAAGTAATTTTATGTAAAAAAATAATATGGAAATCAACAAACGTGGGCGCTTTTTGTAATTGACACCATGCCCCACACGGACACCATACCCCACTCTTCCTTATCTCTGTACCACTGGTGTTTAGACAGATAATGAGCAGCTTTTTCTTCTAACATAACTAAATTCATGGTTCACTATAATTATTTATACTTATATAACTAAAAATACATTAAACAAATTGCGTTTGTTATCAGAAATAATAACCAGAATAGTTTCAACCAGAAAAAATCAACTAGAGTTAATTAACCAGAATTTTCTCGGTGTATTAACCATAATTTCTGATTCAAATAACCCGAAATTTTGCAACCAGGCACGTTTAGTAACTTTAACTAGAACTTTTTTCTGAATGTTGCACAAATTAAGATTCTCTCTGAAATTGTACTAGGTAATTTCTTCAAACGTTAGAAGCGGGTGGGGGGTTTAAAAATTTAAACCGAAAAAATCTGGCTATTTGTACCGGAATTTCGGTACATGTAGCCATGGCCTATAAAATACTTAGTTTCGAAGGTTTTTCTTTATAAATTTAATGAACTGGAAGATTTGTTAGAAAACCGGAAAAAAGCTATTCTAAAACAAATTGAAATAATTATGGTTTCCCATTACCTTTGGAATGATATGAATTACTTTTATTCACTTATGCATAAATTTATATTCGAAGATAGAACTGTAACCGAAGGGTTGCAGTACAGAACTATGCAACCAACATTTTTGCCGAAAATGGTCTTTTTGAATAACAAATTTAAAAAAATCAAATACATGTTGTCTTAAAGGGATTCGTGCGAAATCTCATTTTTAATATAGTAATAAAAATATTAGTAATTCACTGACTCTCTGTACTTGCCTCCCATCTTTTTTAATTTCGTAATCTCTTACCTATTTTTAACCCTTTTTCTAACCATATTCCTCTACCAAAAAGTTGTTTAATAAGTAGAATGATAAAATACTATTTTTTTTAAAGAAAAAAAAAACATTTTCGATAAAACTATCTGCTACTCTTTTCAGCCCCAAAGTACCAATCAAATTCGAACCTAAAATCTTGAAAACTTCCACATTTTATTTCTCTGAACTGGATAATTTTTTGGCATCAGTTCAGAAACGCTTCAGCTCGGGAGTAAACTTTTGTTTTATCTTTAAATGATGATTTCGATTTTACAGAATGTTATTTCGCTCTCTTGAAAAATTCCGATTTTCTCCGTTATCTATTTCTGTACTTGAATCCTTCAACTATAAAGATACAAATAGAAATGGAAGTGAAAATATAATTTGACGGAATAAACGTCAGATATCATGTTAAAATGTTTTCAAGCTTCTGTAATCAAATTACCATTCATGAAACTAGATCATGTGTAAAGTGGAATTATCCATATTTCATGAATCTGCCTTTTTGAATAACAAATATTATCGACAAATTTGTTAACCACAGATTGTATTATTTCGGGAGTGTAGAAATTCCATGGTTATTAACGCAATGTGTCAAATATTATTATCCTGAGCGATCTAGTTTTTCCACTTCCAACTAGAGCTAAAATTTATTTTCAGATAATCCTACAAATCCTAAAATCGATGGCTCGACATGGGGGCTATCTGAACGATAAATAACCAGTGGTGAAGAAAACTTACCTTCGTTTTACACCGCTTATCTTCAATTACATTTTTATATTTGAAAGTCTCACATGGCAAACTTTTCGAAAAAACCTGATCTTCTTTTGGGCTCTTAGACCAAGTGGCCCGAAGAAAAAACCAAGTCTCTCGTAGGCTTAGACCTATACTGAGACCTAGGTTAAAACATAAGTTCATATCTGCCTACATTTTTTTATTACAAAAAAATAAAATAATTTTCACATGAATTTAACGAAGAACTAATTCATGAGAAGCAATAAATAATTAAATTGTTTATTATTCCTTGATAGTACAGCTATTAACTATTTTTAAACCATCCGAAATACTAAGCAATATATTTCAGACTTGAAGAACAGCGAGCTGATGATGCAATGGCAAGCTTAATTCATGGTTGCAAGTCAGCTTTGTTTTACATTCTTGGCGATTAATTTCTCTTGCGGGAAGAAGTCGCTGTTAATGCGCTGCCTAGCGGGTTACTTCTGAACTAGAATCTGCGGAACTAAGAGCATTCATTAGTGCCAAACTAATCCGCTGGGCAGTGTGTTAGGTGCGACTTCTTCTCGTAAGAGAAATAAATCACCAAGAATATATGAAAGTCAGAGCTAACTTGTGGCTAACTTGTGGCTAACTCACGTTTGAAATGATTGTTAGACCAATCATATTGTATGCATTTTTTCCTGACCAGTTAAATTCTCATTTATGGTACGGAATAGCCAAAGGAAATAAGTAACGCAACACACACTTAAAATACTGATCAACAAATTAGGAATATGTATATATCGTTGTCATAATATAGGAGCCCTAAAGTTGTTTGATGTACCTTCGGTAATTGTATAACGATTTATTAACAATAAAGAGGTTTTTTAATTTAATTGAAAATTGTAGCTAACTTGTGACCACTGGTTAATTTTGTCACTGAATCAGCTCGCTGTTTTTGAAATTTAAATTATTACTCAATATTTCGCATGTTGTTAAAACTTTGAGAGCTGTTCTATCAAGGAATAATAAATTATTTAATTATTTGTTTCTCACAAATTAAGGAGGTAAACGGAAAAATAAGAGAAATTCATTTGTCTCTTCCTAATATGATTTTCTGACATTTTTATAAAATAATATAAAAGGATCAATTTTTCACTGTTGTTACTTCTGTTTCAAAATCATGTGTTTCTATTCATACAAAATGTAATATAAATCTAATTAAAATTGTCTTGCAATATTCGAGTATCTAAAACTAATTTGCAATCTTCTATCTCTTTAAATTCACAACAGTGGAATCGTTGGAAATAAACCAAATCGAAAAGGCATTGAAAT
Organism: Andricus quercusramuli; assembly: GCA_932178445.1. NCBI lineage: Eukaryota > Metazoa > Arthropoda > Insecta > Hymenoptera > Cynipidae > Andricus > Andricus quercusramuli. The sequence continues at coordinate 56,050 of CAKNXH010064330.1, read as the reverse complement.
AGAGTTTAATTAAAGGCAATATTGAAACATATATATTAATTTAATCTGCACGCAAATGAAACCACCAGGGAGAAATATTTCGGTAATATGTATACAGGGTGTCTAGCGACCCGGGAAATCTGGGAATTTTCAGGGATTTTCGTGCACCTAAAAAAATATGGGGAAGTGCCGAGAATTCGTGAGCAGATTTTTTAATAGTATTTTCTCAATATACACTACTGACGAAAAGTTTGGGACTCTGGTATTTTGCTAGTTGCATAAAATCTTCCAATTTTGTTAATAAATCAAATCGAGTTTTTTTGCTAAAAGTAGGATGAAATATATAACATTTATGCGTTCAATGCTACTAGCTTGAAGTATTTTTGACTGCTCGTTCAGAAATATTGCGAAAAAATTCTAAATACCAAAATAATTATTATCTTGGGCTTATTTTAAGGGTAAATTTCGATATAATTTAATCGATGTTTTGACAAAATTGTGTTGATTTTTTTTTTGGATTCTATCAATGGCTAAACGTAGGACAAATTATTCACAATAATTTTCAATTTTCAAATTGAATATAGGTCCATTGTACAAGTATAAAAAGTTTTTGAATTTTCACAACTTATTTCTTTTAAGTTCAAAAGTTGGCATAATCCAAGGAAAAATCAGTACAATTTTGATATCTACATGCCTTCAAACGTTCGTCTTGCCTTGTTTCAAATTTTCGTTCAGAAGTAATAAATATCTCATTTTTATGATGCACATAATGTTTTGACTTTTCATTTAAAGGTATTTTCTTTCAAACAAAACTGGTCCACTTGGTAACATTATAGCGATTCTGATAAAAGAATAATTATTTTATAAATCTTTCTAGTATCTTGAAGAACTTTTTTAAACTAATAATGATGTGCAAAATTAATACAGTAGAGTCACGGAAAGCCAGAGAAGTTCAAACTGGTCAGGGAATGTCAGGAAAATCTGACAGAGTAAGGCAATTTTCGATGAACTGAATTTGAAGTTAATTTTATGGCTGAGTCTAGTCATCACAAGAAATTGGTGAGTTTTGGAAAAGAGGATAGATTAGCCGTCCCGACAATTCGGGACCTATAAGTAAGCTTCTGAAAAAAGTTTTGACTACTCATGACGAATTTCGGGACGACGAGACTCTTCGTAATTTTATTTTTTTGTTGAAAATTCAATAATTTTGTTCAAGTGTCATTCTTTTTGGTCGAAAATTCGACTGTTTTCTTAAAAAATCGTCTTTTTGGGTTGGAAATTCATTTATTTTGGAAGAAATTGCATATTTTTTGATAAAAATCACAACTGTTTGTTTGAATTCAACTATTCTTGATCAAAAATTAAAATATTTCTCAGTATAAGTATGAAATATTTTATGTTTGATTGACAATTTATCTTCTCCAGTTGAAAATTCAACTATTTTGCTGAAAATCCTGTATTTTGTGGTAGAATATGAATTAAAAGTGACTAATTCATCTTTTTGGTCGAAAATTCTTTTCCTTTGTTGTGATTTGAACTATGAGATTGAAATGCTTTTTCCGTTCAGAGATTTACAAAAATTACCTGGTTTATAGGAGAGAAACTTTTTTGATATTCAAAATACAATAATGCCATATCTAGCGTATTTGTTCGCGTCTTTGAGACGCACCGATCGATCTATTGTTCAAAACTTTTATGACCTATCAGTACCGATGCATGAAGTGTCAAAAAAATGGTTTATTCTGTTTATCTGAGAAAAACGTTGTTCATATTAGGAATACTACAGTGCTGAATCTGACATGTTTGTTTGCGTCTTCGAAACGCATTGATTGTCCACATCAAGAACCTTTCATGACCTAACATAACCTACGAATTCGTTTTTGAGTCTTGTAGCAAAATTATTTTCCTTATTTATAAAAAGATTTTTTATATTGGGAATATAACAGTATGGGTGGTCACCCTTCAGGTAGATAATGTTCCTAAAGTAGATAATCAATAATTATAAGCACAAATATAAGTAAAATAGTCAATTCTAATTTTAGTGTATTAATCAATGTCGTGTCCTAATTACTGATAACATTAAATTAATTATTTTACATGCATTAGTATTTTAAATGCATGATTATCTATTGTAGGATAGTTATATACTGTAGGGTGGTCTCCCCTATTGCATTTCATGTGATTGTTTGCGTCTTCGAAACGCGTGTATTGATCTATTCATGAACTTTCGATGACCATTCCTGATTAATCAATAGCTACTTAAAAATTAAGAATATAACAGAACCGTAAGTTAAAAAGTTGTACATTGTAACAGAATAAGTTCTTCGGTAAGACAGAAGCACAAGCTTGAAAAATATTGAAGCAAAATGCTCATAAAATGAACACAAATAAATGCATCCATAGTGAATACATACATTGTACTTTGCAGCGGTATATATGTATATATATATATATATATATATATATATATGTGTGTGTGTGTGTGTGTGTGTGTGCGCATGTGTGCGTTTCTGTGTGTTAATCCATTAACGGTCACTGTTGCAGCTGAGCAGCGTTCACTATTTTCGATTTTCTTGATTTTCATGTAACAAGCTTAGAATTCTGCAAAATAAAGACGTGGATTAGATCAAAGTAGACTATTCCGCATCTCGTTAGATGGTCATAAGCTCCGTTATCAGTTGTTGAGTTGCAGTACATTACCAGATAAGCAACTAAATCGGATTTTTTCAGGAGAGTGAAATAACATTCGCTAAAATCGAAATCACCATTTGAAGATAAAACAAATAAAAAAGTGCAATTTTCAGTTTCAACAAAAAATAAAAACTTACTTCTGAGATGTTGAGTTGCTAAACTGAGAGAAGATGAGTTTGATAAGAAAAAGTTAACCAATTCCGAGTAAATCATTCAAGAATTTGGACATTCGAATTTCATGGGTTTTGAAAATCGTATTTGGGTATAGCGATTAAAAATAAATTTTTCAATTGGAATAATTAATAATAAAAACTTGCTTCCGAGATATGGAGAAGCTGAATAAGAATACAAAAGTTTTCATCAACAAAAATGATTCTGATCCGAGAAAATAAAGATTTAGTGTGACGGTATCTCACTGTAACAGACGTGTTTTCGCTGAAATTTGCGTAAAGAGAAGAAAGGTATATGTTTGTTTATAAATAAATAATTATAATTTTAAGAAACATCATTTCTGATTGCATAGCAAAGAGTTAAGAAAAGAAGAAACTTATAAAAGTGGCTTTTTGTAGAAAATTGAGATTTAAGATTTTAGATTGGCATATTATTATTATTATACCATTAAGCCATTTCCCTTTCGGAGTAGGCGTGACTTGCTCGGTTGGAAAATAGTGAAAATGTATATAGTGAACAAGAATCTGCAATTCATACCACACATTCTCTGAAGTCTATTATTTAATTTAAGCCGAAAAAACTTAAAAAAGCTTCACGGGTTCTCGAGATAAGACAAAAAATATTCAAGTCCCAAATGTCATGTTTCAGTCGGCGATTACTGCTGTCAACCGCGAGAGCGGCGATCGCCGAGAAATTTTCAGATTTTGTTCCTAAACTTCAATTCGTTCTGTTACTTAGTAAACTTATGGGAAAAAACTGTAATGTACAGGACGTAAACTTTAAAATCTCATCTTCAATTTAAGATAATAAAACTTCAAAAATCTTAACGGGTTCACTAGATACGACTAAAAATGTCCAAGCGTGGCTGCGTCGAGTTTCAGTCGGCGATCACCGCTGTCAGTCAGCTCGGCGCAGAGACGCTTGAACATTTTTAGTCGTATGTCAAGAACAAGTCAAGATTTTAGTCTTATTGGCTTAAATGAAAGATAAGACTTTGAAGACAGTATTGTATAATTTTCAGATTTCTTCCATAATTTTCTTGGGTCTTGCCACAAATTGAAATCAAGGTACAAAAGTCGAGAACTTCTTGCATTTTCTTCAACTTCTCACATGGTATATTATATTAAAAGGGTAAAAAATACCTCTGTTAGAGGTCATTCAATGCGAAATTTAATAAGCATTATAATGGATTTTTGAAAAAGTTCCTCGCTCATTTTTTTGAACGAGTAATCACGTTTCACAGTCACCAGCGATTTTTAATAGTACTCGCGCTGGTCGTACCAACAATTTACGTAGGTAGTGTAGATTTTATATTTATTTATGACATAAATTTATCTGCAAATAAAATTGAGACTGCATTACTTCCACGTACTTGGGCAATTCAAAGCATCAACGATTCAGGTTTATCTCGCACATTTCTTCAACGGATACAATCTTTTCCGGCATTCCGTGAGAGATACTGCCGTTCTTTTTATTTTGCTACTGTGTATAGACGAAGCGAGAAAAGCAAGAAAAGCAAAAAATGGAAAAGGGGACTCGATTTTAAAAGAGACATTCAGAGTTCAGAGTGGAGTGCACTTGCCTATTTGAACCGTTATTAAGTATACAAATGGATAAGGGAGTGTGATTAACATTTAAACTTCATAAGCTTCCTCTACTTCTCGTTAATAAAGTTATGATTGAAGGTTAAACTCCCTGAAATTGCGCCAGTTAATGCCACCCTTTTTCAAACAGGGGCATTCATTCAGACGTTGCCTCTTCAATAATTCAATAATGATCAGGTAACTGTTTCAATAAGAATGTCCGAGGTAGACGACTACACGTCACTGTGTATGGGTCTTTGAAAATTTTTCTTTTAATAAGCTGGGCTTAGAATCACTGTATGAATTTTATCACAGCCAGTGATAACCCGCGGCTGCATCCGACTTTATTTGAAGTACTCACATTTGCCTGAACATTTGCCCTGGGGAGAGAAAAACTGTAGAAAAGCATCTCCCGAGTTCAGCCAGTTTTTCGACAATCGATTTTGAAGGCAAATATTCGACCCTACCTATCGAATGCACACAATCATCCTCGGCGTCAAACCTTCCGGCTCGACATTAGTTAAAACGCAGCGAACACGCAACCTGGTCATACGTCGCAGATTGTCACCAATCCGAGTGCTATCCGCGCTCGAAGTAGCTTGACATTTGGACGATCAGAAATCATAAAAAGCTCGCATATGGGTTAAAGTACTCTAAGAACGTCATCCATCTTGGTTTGACTTGATACATGATCCCGCATCAGGTCATTATGATCTCAAAAGTCGGTCATTCATTCCGGCCGATCAAAATATTCTTGATTCCGGTATCGTTTTTGTTGCATAGCAAAATGATATTGATTTCGGTATCAATTTGAACATTTTTTTTACTGTGTTGCCGTCGGTATGAGTATAGATATAATTTTTAGTGAAATATTTGTAATCTGTAGTAGCTTTTATTAATGTAACTGGTTTAATACATTCTGTGAACCTTCATGTACAGGGCTGCCACACTAGGGTGGTTTAAAAATTCGAGTTTCTATATTTAATGATCGATTCCCCCCAATTTGTTAATTTTATGGAAAAAGAAATTCCCTAATTTTTTTTTGCAAATCGGTCAACATTAACCCGTGCCCACGGACTTTTGTATTTAACATGAGGGTTTAAATGGGAAAAGTTCGGTTTTCGAAAAATTGAAAAAAAGAAGTAATACTTATTACCATCTTTTTATAAATTTAAGTTTGGTCACCTCTCAAGGAATGTTCAAGGAATAATTTCCATGAAATAACTTTTTATTTCGAAAATGCCCCAAAAAATGCAAAAGATTGGTTTTGCGTCAAATTCATACTAAAGACGGATTTTTTTTTGAATGTTTCTAAATTGATTATTTATATTCAATAAATCAAAAGTTTCGAAGTATTTTTGATCTAATTCTTAATTGTTTAAACAATTTTTTTCGCCTGTTAATCATGAAGAGTTAAAAATTCACGGATAAATGATACTGTTGATGAATTCAAGAATAATATTTCTTTCTTAAAATATTTGGTCATTATTTAAACAATTTTAGGTTTTTAAAACAATTTTTTCCTCATTAACGTAAAAAGTTTTTTTTCTGGAATTAATGACACAATTAACTAATGCTCAAAGTAACATTTTTTTATTCAGGATATATGGCAATTGCTTAAACAATTTTAATTTGTATAAACAATTGTTTCTTGCTGTAAATCGTGGAAAAGTAATGTTTTTGAAATTAATGTCACAGGTAATGAATTTTAAGAGCGATATATTTTGAGCAATAAAGTTTGCAATTAATTAAACAATTAATATCACTTGATTCTTTTCATAGCAAAGATGGAGAAAATTGTAGCTTGAAAAAATTATTAATGTTTTGAAAATCAGGGTATAACTTTCGAAATAAGAAAATACGGAATAATACGCGAAACACTGTAAGAGATTAAAAAACAAGAATTTTCTCCACCTTTCCTATGAAAAGGCGCAAGTGAGTGATTAATAATTGTTTAAAGAAATGCAAAACTGTCTTTCACCCAAAATATCACTCTAAGAATTCATGAGCTGCGTTATATTGTTTAAAAAAATGAAAATCATTAAAATAATTGCTAAATATAGTTATTATTATTGGTTTCTCTTGGTAGAAAATTAATCTTTTTTGGTTGAAAATAAAACTATTTGGTTCAAAATGCAACTGTTTGGTTGAAAATTGATCATCCGTTTTAGTTGAGGATTCAACTATTTTGTTGAGTATTCTTATTTTTTTGGTTGAAATATTAACTATTATATTTTTCTTTAAAATTTTATCTTTTTTTGGTTAAAAATTCAATTGCTTGGTTGACAGTTGAATAACAGTGTTAGAAACTAATTTTTTTGGTTGAAAATTTACCGTCAAATTTGAAAATTTATCTCTTTGTTTGGAAATTTAGTTATTTTTTAAAATTGTTTTGCTTTTAATTAATTATTTTAACCGAAAATTTAACTATTGTGTTTTTGGTTGAAAATTTATCTTTTTTAGTAGAAAATTTATCTTTCCTGTTGAAAACTTATCTTTCCTGTTGAAAACTTATCTTTTTGGTTAAAAATTAACCTGTTTTGTTGAAATTGCAGTATTTTAATTTGAAAGGTTAGGAATTTTAAGCATTCCATGTTGAATTCAATTTGATACCTACATTAATTTTATTTATGAAAAATTTAATGAAAAGGCACCATATTTACCCAGTTTTGCGAGCATTTTAGTCTATGAAGTCTGAAATGTTAAAATTTAAATTATTTAAATTTATAATTTTCTGGTTTTTTAGTTTCTATCGTAAAGCATCAAAATATAAATACAGCAGTTAAGTGTCAAAGGTTTATTTAGTTTATTTCTTGTAAAATTTCATTCAAAAATTTTGACCTTAGTTTTCACCCACGAATCAAGCAATATAATTTTAACTAATCTTGTAATGGCAAGCCGATAATTTAAAGTTGTAATGAAATCGAAAAAATTGCAATCGGCCAAGCGCCGCGTATACCTTAGCATGAAATATTTTAAGAATTTTTGTGAATCATCTGGAGGTTCAGTCTTCTTGCAAATGAAATTCAATCCATATTTTTTTATGAATAGATGGAATCAATTTCAATTTCATTCAGAGAGAAAAAGGTTTTCACATATCCAACTTGAACTCTTAAGTATTAATTAAAATAAAGACTTACTCTTTTAGGATATCTTGTATTTTCCATTTAGAACATTTTCAACTGAACACAGGAGAATGTCAAGTGGATAAGGACAAAAAATTACATTTTATAGGTTGAACAGAAAAAGTTTCTCTGATTCGGTTTTTAAATATGAAATTTTAATGAAGCTCTGGAAACCATTTGTTCGCCAAGATCTCTGTATTAAAGATGTTACAACTTTAGGAAAACAATTTTTTGTGTGGTGGGGTAGCAAACAAAATGGTTTTTATGCAGTTTGCCATCCCATAAATTTTAAAACTGCCTATTTTTGATGAAATCGCAGAAAATATATTAAGAACTTTTTCGGGCCTATTAAATATGTACAGTACATGTATTTTTTTATTTGTCGAAATTTCGAAAAACTTTCGCACTGGTAATTAAGAATTTAAGAAAATATGAGAATGACAACCGACAATAAAATTAATTCTATACTGCATAATATATTATGTAGTCAAAATTATATAAGCATGTCGCCATTATTTACAATCCATCAGGCACGTGTGGGAAAATCTCCTGACGCAGGCTTGGCCCAGACCAGGTCTTGTTTCGAATCTTGACGCTGGCCAGATGCTCTGACCAAAAGTATAACGGTTTTTTTTTGCTAGCCCTAGGCCAGACCGTCTGGTCAGCCGCTAGTTATGGGCTTATCAGCCACTAGTTAGAGGCCGGTCAGCAGCTAGCTGGACTCCCTTTATTTTTTAAAAGAATTGGAAAAAATCATTTTTCACTAAGAGCGTATTTAGCTGATCAGCACCAAACCTGGACCAGACCAGACTGTCAATATGATATGAAAAAAATCTTGTTTTCATAATGTGAATTTATTATTTTCGATGATTTGAGACACCCTGTAACTTTTTCCAAATGCGTCTGAAAAAAGTTGCTGATCGAACTTAGAACTTTTTTTGGTCTTGGATAGCTGATCAACGCCAGTCCTGGACCACACCAGACCTTGCGGACAGAAAATAAAATTTTTTGTTCTAGCTTCGCTGATCAGCGCCAGTCCTGGTTAAGTCCATACCTTCCAGACCAAACTTACACCTTTTATTATTCTCGCATGGCTGAGCTGCGCCAGTCCTGTGCCAGAACAGAGCTTCTCGACTAGACAGTCTAGATGAAACCAGACCTGGGCCGAACCTGACGCCAGACTGTCATGACATTTTTCCACACGGGGGGAGGTGGAAACATTTTTTTTCAAGTCTGTGATTAAGGGCGATAAAACTAAATGGTTTTTTATCCACTTGTCATTCTCATGTCTTCAACTCTGAAATTATTCTTCTTTAAAAGACTTATTGTAAAATAATTTGATTTTTGAGATGTATATTAACTTTTCCGTTTTTTATGTTACAGGTAAGTAATCAGTTATTTCACCATTATATGAGTATGTAAAACCATATAATATTTCTTTTATTGTAAATTTAAAAAATACAAAAAATTCTTACCTTTTCTTCTTTGAAATTAAAATTAATTTCGAACATTCAGTATATCACTATTTCCAAAATTAAATAATTTAAACATTGAGCATTTCAATATGAAGGTCTTCATTATTGAACAATTGAAAAGTCAAGCATTGACATTAAAAAATTTAGAATGAGAAGCCTAAAAAATAGAAAATCGACTGGCTATGTGCACCGAAGCTTCGGTACGATTAGCCAGATTTTTTCGATACGAGTAGACATTGCCTAAAAATTGTATACTAATCATTTAAAAATTTATCAATTTCAAGTTCGGAGACGTTAAAATTGAATAATTTCGGAATTCTGCCTAATTTGGAATTTCAAGTAAACCATAATAATAATGAATAAAATTCTAATAATTTTATATTGAAACTTTATACAAATTAGTTATTTTAACGTTGTTATTGTGTATTGTGAATATTGTGTGAAAGTAAAGAATTTTGGATTAAATCCTTATCATTTGGAGATTGTATAAGTTTGAAAGCTTCGAATTTGAATTATTCGAATTCTGAAAGTTATTTTTGCAACTTTTAAATGTATGTATGTATTAGGGTGTCCGTTATTTCCCAAATCGATTTTTTTCTAGTGATCGCCCCCTGAATTTTTAGTTAATGATATAAAAAAAGATATCCAACACACGAGAGCTCTCAATTTTTGAATTAAACCGTGCCTTCATCATGTTACTTTTCCCATTTAAATAACATGGAATTTTTTGACTTTTTACGTTTAATTTTTATTCTGAGAAACAAATAGATGAAAAAATGTAATGAAAAATTTTTCTGATGTAAAATTTAACGCCCTACAAAAAAGTTCTCTTATGAATTTTCGATTAAATCACTCCTTCTAAAGTTATTCAACGTTTAACTTGTGGTTAATATCAATTTCGTAATATTTTGAACTTTTTGCTCATTTCGACTGTTTTGACTGTAAAATCATTAGAAGAAAAGATAAAAATTGTTATCGCTAGAGCAACAGAGATTATTTATGTGGATTTTATACCTTGAGCTAAAAATTAAACAAAAAAACATCGTTTTCTGAGAAATAAAAGAAATAACATATTTTTCCTCATAATATAAGTAGTACTTATATTATATATTATATATATAATATAAGTAGTACTTATATTATATATTATATATATACACATTATATATTATAAATTGTTATCACTAGAGCACCAGTGATTATTTATGTAGATTTTATACCTTGAACTAAAAATTAAACGAAAAAAAACATCGGTTTCTGAGAAATAAAGAAATAACATATTTTTGCTCATAATATAAGTAGTACTGATATTATGAGGAAAAATATGTTATTTCTTTTATTTCTCAGAAAATGATGTTTTTTTGTTTAATTTTTAGCTCAAGGTATTAAATCCACATAAATAATCACTGGTGCTCTAGTGATAACAATTTTTATTTCTTATTTTAATGATTTTACAGTCAAAAAGAGTCAAAATGAGCAAAAAGTTCAAAATATTACGAAATTGATATTAACCACAAGTTAAACGTTGAATAACTTTAGAAGGAGTGATTTAATCGAAAATTCATAAGAAAACTTTTTTGTAGGGCGTTAAATTTTACATCAGAAAAATTTTTCATTACAGTTTTTCATCTATTTGTTTCTGAGAACAAAAAATAAACGTAAAAAGTCAAAAAATTCCATGTTATTTAAATGGGAACAGTAACATGATTAAGGCACGGTTTAATTCGAAAATTAAGAGCTCTCGTGTGTTGGATATATATTTTTTTATATCATTAAATAAAAATTCAGGGGGCGATAACTAGAAAAAAATCGATTTGGGAAATAAAGGACACCCTAGTATGTATGTATGTATACCATTAAGCCATTTCCCTTTCGGGGTAGGCGTGACACTACCCGATTCCCCATGACGGGCCAACAGCACACAGTATTCCCGAACGGTCACTCATCCAAGTACTAACCGTGCCCAACACTGCTTAACTTCAGTGATGTAACGAGAACTGGTGTTTCCAGCGTGGTATCGCCGTTGGCAATAATATATAATATTCAGAATTAATTATTTTGAAATACTAGGGTAGACTACCATCACGGAGGAAAATGGATATTAGGGCTTAAAATCTGCATTTTTAACTATAGGACAATGATCCAGATATTTAGCTAGAATATTTTTACATTAAAATTTAATATCCAGGTATTAAAAACTCTGAATATAAAAATATTGGGATATTAAACTTCTCTATCTATATATTAAATTTTAATATCAAGATATTGCACACAAATATCTAGATTATCGTCCTATAGTCAAAAATCCAGATATTGAGTCTTAATATCTATTTTCTTCTTTGATAATAATCTATGATAATATTTAATCCAGATAATCATTCATTAATTAAAGGGACAAGTATACGTAAAGTAATTTGTTCTAATTTTAATTTATTAACATGTGTGGTACTTTGCAGAATGTAGTTCAAATTAAATGGATTTCTAATTTAATATTTTTATTTGAAATTATATACAAAATTGTTAGATATTCAAATTGTGTAAAGATGCAAAATTAGAAATTAAAGGCTTTTAATACTTTGAAACATTATTTCCAAACGATGAAAATCGAAAATGATATAAATTAAAAATGATATAATAAAATTTTATTTTAAATATGGATAAATATTAACCCGTGCGACAAACACCATTAAGTTTCCTGTTGATTTAACATGGAAAAAAGGTAACAATTTTTCGATCACCTATTCTTTACCCATTTTCCAGAAAAAATCACCTATTCACCTTTTTTTAACTCCAATAGGTACTGTTATGATTGAAGTTGGGAGTATTTAATTTTTAATTTTAAATGATTCAAATACAAAATTGCTCTACTTTGAACTGTTCAATTTAGGAAAACTGTTTTTAAAAGTATACGTTAAAACGGAGTTAAAATGAGAATTTAAAATTCAAAATTAATGAATGAAGTTACATTCTGCATATATTTTAAATTCTATTGGATACCGAATTGCCAAAATACCATTTTGAACTGTGAAAAAGACGGTGAATTTATTCTTTTTTTATCTTAGAAAAATTTGTCTCATCAATTGTAATGCTAAATTCTAATGTTTTTATGTAATGACAATTTCAAGTTCTAAAATTTCATAAGCTTTTTTGAAACTTTAAAATTTCAATCGCTTCGAATTAAAAATGGATTAAATTCAAAAGTTTTTAATTTCGAACGCTTTTAATTAGGAAGTATACAATTTCAATTCCTTTTGATTTTAAATAATTCAGTTTTCAAAATTCTGATCTGGAAGAATTCAATTTCGAACATTTTTAAATTGTCCTATTTTCGAAATTTTATTCGGAAATCATTCAATTTCGAGACTGGTCAACTCAAAATAAAATTGTTCAATTTTAGAATCTTGGAATTTTTAATTATACAATTTAAACCATTTTCTAACGAAATTGTCCAAATTTTAAAATGTGTTTTCTGAAATTTTTCAATTTTGAGAGTTTCTGATTTAAAATTTGTAAATTTCAAACATTTTCAATTTTTTATTATTCCATTTTTAAAGCATTCATTCAGAAATGATACAAGTTCAGTTCCTTTTCATTCCATTAGAAATATTTTTCTTTTTTCAAATTTTTAGCTAATCTGGAATTGTTTGATTTGGAACGTTTTCAGTGTAAAGTTGTTCTATATTTTTTGTCTATAAAATGTGAAAAACTCTTAATATTTAAAAATAGTTCATATGTTTAATGTGAGTCTATTTCACATCAGCTAATCCCCTCTGAAATCAGAGTTAAGGCCTGATTCCAGATGGTTTCTAATTATTGGATAAATATGAACTTGTATCAGGAACCTAAACACTCGCAAAGCTAAGTCTATTTCATCTTGCTCTTGGCGATGAAATAATAGTGCATTTGTAACTCGAGCAGGAATTGAATAACAGTTGAGCTTGAATAATACAGCTATGCAAATGGGAGTTGGGGTGAGTAGGTGAGGCAGGGGCAGCGATGCTTTTAGGGGAGGTAGGGGTGCAGACGGGATCATTTATATTGTATCCAACCCGTCGTTTTCTCCTATCTCCACGAGCACCAACGTTCCAACCCGTTCCAGGTTTTCTCTACCCTTTCCACTTCCGGCCGACGCACATCTCATCGCGTTTCTCGTTTTACGCGGTTGCGACGTTATTAAGAAATTATTTCCCAGTCACTTTGCCAACATTGGCTCTTATCTCCAAGCACCAATGAACTTTTCCGATTCAACGTCAAGAGCAATAAATTGCCAGACAATATAGTCATTCACGAACATTTTTTCAGGATTCAATTTTGGAAGATAGGCATGGTGAACCTCAACCAGCCTTAAACTAAAAAAGATTTTACAAGGTTTTTGCGGAATGTTATCCTTATAGTATGCGAATATTTTCCACAACAAAATAAAATAATCATGACAGCGCTTGTTTCAAAATTAAAATAGCTGTAAACATTTTTTTGTAAAATTATAACTGTTGAATCTGCAAAGGGTTATACAGGGTGTGTCCCAGACTCAAGTGTCCGGACTTATATGGATGTATAAAAATAAAAAAAATGAATCTAAAATTTCTTTTACAAAAATCAGTTGAAGTTTTAGTTTTTGAGTTATAACGTATTTAAACTGAACCAATCAGGAGCGTCCTGTATGCGTGAGCGGTAGTCCAACGTAGTGTAGTGACCGCTGTTCTCCCTTCGCTAATCCCACCTCGGCGTTCGCTTCAATAACATTGCGTCGGACTCCCACTCACGTACGCAAGTCTGTTTGTACCGCGCTCCTGATTGGCCCAGCCTAAATATTTTATAACTCAAAAACTTCAACTGATTTTTGGAAAAGGAATTTTCGATTTTTTTTATTTGTATACAGCTACATAAGTCCGGACACTTGAGTCTAGGACACCCTGTATATATGATTCTTTTTTCCAAAATAGCTAAGTAAAAAATTATTTTAAAATTTTGTTCTAAAATGAGAACAGTATAATCTACACTAAAATTTTTATTTCAAAAGATTTCAAAAGATTTCCAAAATTGTCAAAAAAGAATTCGTAAGGTTTTAAAATATTTAAAAGATTCACCAATTTCTCCGAATTTATTTTCAATTTTAGGAAATATTAGAATTATTTATCAAGGTATTTAGAAGTTTCTAGAAAATTCAAAAATAATTAATAATTGGAAAATATTTCAGAAAATTTAAAACAAAATGTATGTTTTTAAAGTTCTCAAAGGTTTTTAAGATTTTTAAAATGTTTGAACAAAACAAAGAAAATTTTCCTCAGATTTCTGGGGCAATAAATGATTTTCTACTATGAAAAATATTAAGGTAATTTTTGTATTTCAAAAGATTTTCAAAATTTTAGGAATAATGCGAGTAAGTTTGAAAGATATTTGAAAAATTTCTGGCTGAATTTAACTGCAATTCAAAAAAAGTAATTTTGTTTGTTGATGATTGAAATATTGTTGTACAAATTAATTTTGTAACTGAAAATTTAACTATACCATTTTTTGTCAAAAATGGATCTTTTTTTAATTGAAAGTTCATGTATTTTGTTAAAATTTTGTTATTTTTTGGTAGAAAGTTAATTTTTTTTTAATTCAACTATTTTGTTGAAAATTTATCTTTTTTGGATGAACTAAAGGCTTTTTTAGTTTAAAATTAACATCTTACTATGTTGAAATATCGATTATTACATTTTTTGTTGATCATTCATGGTCATTCATTTCCTTGGTTGAAAATGTAACTATTTCGCTGAACTTTCGTCTTTTTGTTACAAAATTCCTCTATTTGCCTAAAAATTCATCTGTCTGTTTTACAATGAACTATTTTGTCAAAAATCGATATCTTCGGGTTGAAAAATCAAACCATTTTGTAGAAAATTCGCCTCTTTTTGTGAAAGATTAATCTTTTTTGGTTAAAAACGTAACTGGTTGAAAAAGAATTTTTTTGTTGGTTGAAGATGCAACTATTTTGCTTAAAATGGGTTTTTTGTTGCTTGAAAATTCATCCTTTTGGTAGAAAATTCAGTTTCTGGGTTGAAAATGATTTTTTTAGTTGATGTATTCGAATTGATAACTGTACTATTTGGTTAAAAGTTGAACTATTTAAAAGATTTCAAATTATTTAAAACAAAATATGGATATTGGGTGATATCGAAACAAAATTTAGAAGCGTTTTAATAATTCTGAAAGGTAATTAATTTCTAGGATCTTTTGAAGACTTTTCATCGATTTATTCTACAATTATTGTACACCTTTTTTATGTTAAGCTCACTGTAAAAACTACGGAACTTTTTTTATAATAACACCCGAATAATTTTACAGTTAATCGGAAATGTTTTGGAACGTATGACACCATCACTTGTATTCCCTGACAAACAATGATTATTTTGACGATAATTTATATTAATTAATCATTTTTATCATTTTGAGACAGTTTAAACCGTAAAAAACAGAGTTTTTTCAAACACTCTAATATACACCCTGCTGTGATATCGCCACATTGAATTTTGATTTTCTCGAACCTGGGTAACTTTTTTTATCAAGCTTTTCATCACCTTAATTCAGTAACACTTCAGCTTGGGAGTTGGCGTTTGTTTCATCTTTAAATAGTGATTTCGATTTTATAGAGTGCTTTTTCGCTCCCCTGTACAATTCCCCTTTTGTTGGTTATCTAGTTCAGTACTGCCACTCTTCAGTTTTATTTCAATTTTAGGATCTAGATTGAGATTATTGCCATGAAGCGGAATGAGTAAATAAAATTATTTTATGGATAATAAACTATAAGGAGCCGAGGGCAGAGCTCATTTATGTTTATATGACAGAAAAATTATAGTAGCAATAATAGTCTCTTTTAATGAAAACAAAAACGACCAAAAGTATTTGCGGCATGTAGAGAATTCGAGTATAAAGGAAGTGAAAACGTTTAATTTTGTGAAATATCTCTTTGTGCATTTCCAGGTCCCCCTTTTTATTTGTTTAAAAGCAGTAATTAACTCTCAGCTTTGTGGTTAAAAAAAATAACTTTCATGAGAATGAAATTGAACATAATTTGATTTGGCAGCAAAGTATGAGCAAAACATACCGGATGATTCCCCTATATTTTCCTACTTCCCCCCTCTCATTTCTTCCCTTGACCAACTTATTTCTCCTCTACTTCCCCTTTTTCACGCTTCCTCAGCTAACATCATTTTCCCTACTTCCCGTCCTTTATTCCCTCTCTATTCCCCTCAAGTCCCATAATTTCCAGTCCCCCTTCCGCATTTTCCTCATTTGCCTTACTTCACCTAATTCCCCTCCCCTCACTTTTCCTCATTTGTTCTACATCCCTTCTTTTCATTTCCCCTACTTCATCCATTTCATCTACTTTCCCTCATTTCTCCCCACTTTCCCTACTTCCCCTCCACTCTGAAAGCGATTTATTATGGGTTAAAAACGGTGATATTGTCCGGACTTTTTATAAACTTTGTTTTGATAACTTTTAATTTTTACGTTGAAAAGAGGAATTAATGGGGAATTAATGGGGGAAATCGTATTGTCTTGAATAACTTACTCTGTCAAATTCTACAATTGTCCCTAAATCGTTTCATTTTAAAATTGGTGAATTTCTTTCAAATGTTTAAGACTTAGGGGTGAAAAAATGTTCGTGTCTCGAATTGGTTAATGAGTTATATTTTTTGTCTAATTTGTTTCGTAAAATTATCAAAATTGTCCTATTTTTTTGTTATTGCGTAATTGGTAGCGCACCCCACATGTAATGAGGAGGTATTGGTTCATACCCAGCCTATATTGAATTTTTAGGAACTTATTTTCTAGCGTTTTTTAATTAATTCGCTGTCAGTGACAAATTTACCAGCACAGACCTGTGCATTACATTATTTTAACATCAAACACTGCTACCCGTGTGGAAATTTTGTCATGGCGCTAGCTGGGCCCAAAATGGGAAAAACTTGGCCCCAAATTGGGGTTTAGACAGGACCAAACCACAAATGAAACGCCTAACCCGGCTGGATCCTAACTCACCGACCGACTTGGCCCCAACTTGGCTTTATTTATTTTTCTGGTCTCAACCAACATTAAAATTAAAAATCGTTTTTTGAAATAGATAAATGAGTAAAAGCATTTATAATGGTAAAATTGTTTATTTAAAATAAAAACTTAAAGTAGCTGAACAGGTTAGGACAAATTTTACTCCAGAACCGGATTATTCGACGACCTCATTTTTCGCTTGCCATCCCAATCTTTTGAATTTGTAAAGACCGTTCCAAGATGGGAAAAGACCTCATCCTCAGTGGTCTGATATTTTTCACAAACGACGCCTGTAAAATGAAAAAATTGGAAATTTTAAATTAAAGTTCAAGTTAAATTATAATTATAGTTCTTCTAGAAAATGATCCTGAATTAGAATTAATCAGTATGTAATGACTTGAATGCATTTTTCGGAGCAGATATAATAACGTTCTTTGCACTTTTTTTACATTTAAAAATAATTGGCTACAGTGATTCCAGATACATTGATTTAAACCGTAAGTATTTTTAATTGAATTTAGTTTTCAAATATTCCAAAGAAAGTACCAATGACTCCAGTAAGAATTTGAAAATTCAATACTCTAGCAATTAAAATGGCAACTTCAAGGTATAATCTAACTTATAAATTTGATTTTTAGGTAATCTACATTTTATACATTTTTTAAAAATATTTTTTATCTTTGAAGGATCAGTTTACTGGTCAGCAACTTTTCTGTAAACAATATTTCAGAAAGTGTAATTCTGTAAAATAATGTATAGTTTATTGAATAACCAAGGAGTTATTAAATTTATTTTAATTAAAATTTCGTAGTCTTATGAATTTGCAAATTATTTATTCTTTTATAAAAATACAATATTCATATTTTATTTTGAGGTTTGACTTTATTGCTTCATAAGAATAAATTATTGATGATTTATTTACTTACTTTCGTTTTCGTTCTGGAATCTTGGATTGTGGGAAATTGCTCGATGCCTCCGTACGCGACGAGTGCTTTTCACTTTCGGCATTTTTGATAATTTGAATCAGACTTCAATAATTAAGACGGACGAAATCACAAAAACACTCGCCAACATAACCCCAAACCAAGCTAATTGTCAGTTACTGTGTCCAAGATAGGTTCAAGATGGAGCCCGACTGAAAACAGATGCACAGCCAAGTTGATGGCGCTGCAATCAAGAACTGTGAAACGGACTTGGTTCGAGCTAGATTCAAGATATTAACCCTGTTGTAGCCATGAAATAATTTTCCAAGTTGGGGCCAAACTTGTAATTGGGCAAACATTTGGCAATTTCCACACGGGTATAGTCCTTAAAAGATCTGACATTACTTAACCCGTTTAAAGAAACAACTTTAAAAGTGATCTCAACTTCTTACATGAAGCCCTATAATTATTCAACCTAAAATTGTAAATATCAAAATTACGCTATAATTTCTCCGAAAGTTTTAATGGAGTCTTATGGCTTGAAGAAAGTGGTTATTCGCATGTGAGA
The DNA here is from genome assembly GCA_932178445.1 of Andricus quercusramuli. Classification (NCBI taxonomy): domain Eukaryota; kingdom Metazoa; phylum Arthropoda; class Insecta; order Hymenoptera; family Cynipidae; genus Andricus; species Andricus quercusramuli. Next base: position 37,501 of record CAKNXH010064330.1, on the reverse strand, counting down.
AAGGGGTGGTTTGCGGAAGTGAGAAAGAAACCTTTTTTTTAACCTTGATTGTCAAATGCTCTAATTGGAACACACAAGATTTTATTTATTAAAATTGAGGCGTTGAAAATATCGGGTTATTGTTTAATCAATTATTTAATTTGTATTACATGAGAAAACTTTTCAAAGAACTAGTACTCCTAACATCTGATGCTTTAATTGCTTCCTCATAGAGGGAGGTTTACAGTGACCATATACAGTTCACCATATCTCGAAGATTAAAAGAGCTATCATCAAGAAATTTTAACGAATTGTAGCACCTACTGATATCCAGGCCTGACAGGATTCTGAGATAGACCGACATTTTAGAAGTATTTTTTTTTTTTTAGTTTAGAGATTACATGGAAAAAACAAATTACCTTGTTTATGTATGTGAAATTTTTTTTTGATATTCCAAATACAGAAATACGATACCTAGGGAATTTCTTTGCGTCTTTGAGCCACATCGATCAACCAATTGTTGAATCTTTTATGACTCACTAGTACCGATTTATGAAGTTAAAAAAAAAATGTTTTATTCTGTTTATATGAGAAAAACTTTTTTGGGATTCAAAATACAATAATAGGATATCTAGTTTATTTGTTCGCATCTTCGAAACTCGTCGAATGACCCATTGACGAAACTTGTATGATCTTTTATCATCTAGCAATACCGATGCATAAACTTAACAAATATAAGGTTTATCCTGTTGATATGAGGATACATTTTTTAATATTGAGAATACGAGAGTAATGTACATGATATATTTGTTCGCGTTTTTGAGACATTTCGATTGCTCAATTAAATGACTTTTCACGACCTACCATAACCTACCAATATCGTTTACAAATTCCTTAATTTATTTACTTTGTTTTTAAGAAAATTTTTAAAAGTTGGGAATATAAGAGTACTGTATTTGATGTAATTGTTCGCGTCTTCGACACCCGTGGATTGACCACTTGATGAACTTTCGATGACCAATCTTGATCATTTAGTACCGACTTAGAAAGTGAAAAAGGTTACATTGTTTATATGAAGAAAACTTTTTTTAAGGAATATAATACTGCCGTAAGTTAAAAAGTTGTTCATTGGAACAGAACACATCGATTGACATCTTGATGGGTTCTCTGATTTTCTGAAAATAAGACTTTCGGTAATATAGAAACGTAAGCTTGTAAAATATTGAAATTATCCATTTTCCCTCTATGAGGAAACAAACTTATTTAATATCTATGAGGAAGAAAAACGCTCATAAAATGAGCTCAAATAAATCCCGTAGTGAACATATCCCTAGTACTTCGCAGCGGTATTTTTGTTATGTTTGATATTGAATCCCCTTTATAAATTGATTATTGCCCTTGTAGACGAACTTGGAACAAGGTGCTTAAGGGAGCTTTGCTGCAATTCTGTGGTGGTAGATAAGTGTAAGCCTGGTGGGCTTTTTCATATCTCGTTAGCAGGGCTCGCGTGATAACCAATTACCATTTCCGTCGTTCTTAGGAAGGGTCCGCCACCAACTGCACATTTTATCGTATCCCGCTGCTTTTTATGCAAATTGGCAAGAGGTTGTGGAGAGTTGGTTAACTGTAAAATTCGGTAGACGATTCGGTTACGGAACTGGAGCTATTGCAGGATTCCCAATCTTCTTTTCCCGACGCTTTCTCATTTATTATGATAATGCGAGTTTTCGAGATTTCGAACCAATTCCCCAAAGGACCAAACGACACGGACACATCCAGTTGAAAGCGCGTACGACGCCATCGTTTAACCAACAAATCGATACTTTATCGAGTTCCTCCTGAAAACGAATTATAAAGACCCCTATCATTTTCAAAATTGTCTTTTACGAACTTCGAGTTCAGAGGGAAGCCTGAAAATAAATTGCCAATTTGTTCATAATTGGGTTCTGTGTTTATGGAAAGGTTGCTTGTATATCAATTTAGGGAACGATTTTTACTTTACGAATCGACAAACCTGATTACAAGTTATTGATTTTGTCTGGAATGTTGATAAAAGTTAAAAATTGTCTTTTTTATTAATTTAAAGCGGAAAAAAATTATACGCAAAAATTTTATAAAAATGATGTCTCGTGGATTTGTGACTTACAGCCACCGTAAAAAATATTTAAGCTTTAATTAAATATTAATGAGTGCCATGGAAAAGGCAAATTGTGGCAGGAGATAGCAAAACCTTTAATTAAAAGGCGCTTTGTCTGCGTCGCGAGTTTCTGACTTTGATATGAATAATGAGAGATTTATTGCTCGACTTCACATTTAAGCTCTGACTACCACTTTGTACATTTTTTATTGCTCTTATAATGAGACGACCGTTATTTTCCCAATAATGCACATTTTGCTCGATTGAGTATTTTTTTTAATGCGGTTCATGGCGGGTTTTATATCCGCTAAATTACGAGTAAACAGTGCATTGCCTAATTAAATCCTATCGATTAATTGGCTTTTTCATATTCATGAAAACATCCATTCTTTCCAATACTATAATAACGGTTATAATGGTTGCATTGAACGTGAAATGTTTTCCTAAATAACAATAATAATTACACGCAGGAAATTAAATGGACAAACGCGACTCGCATTAGGAATGTCTTATATTTTCTTCGCTGGGAATCGACAAATAATTAAACTATATAACTTTATTTATAGCTAATCCAGAACACTAATATTGATACCCCAAATTTCCTAATTTTTTAAGTGTTAAATTTCCGGCACCTCCTCGCCTCCTCTCTCTCTCTCTCTCTCTCTCTCTCTCTCTCTTCACATATAGGTGGGGGGGGGGGGTAGAGCTAAACTCCTGTTGTAACAGAGGAGGGGGGTTGGTGTAAGTAAAGTTTTGAAGTTAGATAGAGTTTAGCACGTTTCCTGATGATAAATTTTAACAAATTTTGCAAATTTTGCGAAAGATGTCCCTGCAACGGTACAATTTAATAATAACTTAATAAGTTTCAAAGTCACTTTCATATTTCAAACATTCCAATCATTCCATTATTCCCTTTTTGTAAGATTCTTCGCTTAAATTCGTACTGAATTAATAGAACCCAATAAGAAATTCCAAATATTTTTGTTTAAAAGTTCAGCTTTTCCGGTTGAAAAGTCTGCTATTATATTTTAAGTTCGAAGTTCATCTCGTTTGTTTAATAATTCTATTTGGTTGAAAAATTAATTATCTCGTTAAAAATGCAACTACTTTGTTAAAAAGTAATATTTTCTGGTCAAAAATTCAGCTACTTGGCTGAAAGTTGAACTACTTTGTTGAAAATTCATTATTTTAGTTAAAGAGTCTTGACTTTGTTTGAAAAGTTTACTATTTTGTTGAAGATTCGTTTCATTTTTGTTTGAAAAATTATTTTTATAATTGCTAATATAATTATTCCATTTTTGGTTGAAAATTTATCTTTTTCAGTTAAAAATTTAACTATTTGGTTGAAAATTTATCTTTTCTAGTAGAAAATTTTAATATTTGATTTAAAAATTCACGTATTTTGTTAAAAACGTCCTCTTTTCTGGTGAAAAATTAATCTTCTTGATTGAAAATTAAACTGTTTTGATTCAGAACTCAACTATTTTCTTAAAAATTCGTATTTTTTTGTTGAATTCAACTGTTTTTTATTTAAAATTAAAATCTTTTTTGGCTGAAATATCATCAATTATAATATTCGTTGAGATTTCGTATTTTTTTCATTGAAAAATCAACTACTTGGTTTAGGGTTGAACTACTTTGTAAAAGTTTGTTTGGTGACGGTTCATTATTTTAGTTAAAAATTTAACTATTTGGTTGTAAATGTACTTTTTTGTTGAAAGTTCATATTTGCAGTGGAAATTTCAACCGGCTTAGTAGAAAATTGAAGTATGTGGTTAAAAATTAGGCCGAGTATTGAGCTCTGGCATTTTCTGCCGTATTTAAAGTTTTTAGTCCGGCAAATTTTTATGTCAATAAGGAACATTCTGTTCTTATAATATTTTTTGCTACTTCAAAAAAATAATACAATATTTTGCGATTTTATCATAAAATGAGGAATAATAAGTTATAAATACACACAAAGTGGCATATAATCAAAAACATTACACACTAAAAGCAGACTAAAGAATTGCTCGTCACTTCACTATTCCTATAATAATAATACACTTTATCACTAATTTGCGAATTGTCTAGCAGATGGCATCACTTCAGATTCGAATCAAGAATCCTCACGATCACTCTTCTGTGACCAGTCACTAACACGCGTATTTTTTAAAGGGAGACATGGAAAAGGGCTTAGAGATGTGACATATCACTCTTCTGTGACCAGTCATTAAAATGCCATACTACAAAATTCAAATACGTCAAAAAATACCCTATCTGCATACACTGCGTAAAACCTAAACTATTTAGTTAACTATTTGGTAGAAATTTAACTTTTTTGTTGAAAAATCATATTTATGGGTTGGAAATTTGACTGTTTTGTAGAGAATTCATTTCTTTGTGAGAACATTAATCTTTTTTATGGACAATTTATCTTTTTGTTTGACCATTTAACTAATTGGTTAAAAATTCAGCATTTTTTATTCTAAATTAAACAACTAATGATCATTTATGTTGGTTAAAAATTAATTAAAATTCAACTATTTGGTGGAAAATTCATGTATTCTGTTAAAAATTCTGTTTAAGTAGAAAAATAATCTGGTTTGTTGAAAATTCGTTTTTTTGAGTGAAGATGGTATTTTGAAATTAATCAATATTGTTTGTTAATTTCAAAATAACATCTTCACTTATTAAATACCCTGGTCAACGTTGAGGATTCAACTATTTTATGAAAACAATTCTTTTTTGGTTTTTAACTGGTTGAAAATTCATTTTTTGTTGAAAAGTACTTCTTATACTAAAAATTTAAATATTTCATTTTTGGCTAAAACCTTATCTAGTTGAAAATTTAACTATTTGGTTAAATATTCGTGTATTTTGTTGAAAATTATTATATTTTGGTTGAGTTCAATTGGTTGAAAATTCGTTTTTTGTTATTGTTAAAAACTCATCTAGTTAAGAATTTAAGTACTTGATTGAAAGTTCATGTATTTTGTTGCATTAATTTTGTTGGTTCAAATTTATCTTTGTAGAGTAAACATTCAGCTATTTGGTTAAAAATGTAACTGCTCTGGTCATTGTTTAATTATTTTATTGAAAGTTCAACTATTTCGTTAAAATTTCAACTGTTTTATTAAAAATTCGTCTCGTTCGCTCGAAATTGAAACTATTTTGTTGACAATGCAATATATTTCGACCAGAAATCTTAGAAATTTAAGGCCTTCCATATTGAATTCATTATTTTATCTGCATACATTTTTATTAAAAGAATTTATTCCTCAATTTTCGTTAATAATCACCCTATCGTCCCCTCTTATGTCACAACTTCCTTTTTCCTACTCCTGACACCTTGATCATCTCCACCCCCATCCCTCTCTCTGGCCTCTGCAATATTTTGAACTGTTTGTGTTGTCAGGGTCATATTTATTTCTTAAATTAAAAGTGTTAAGAACGAATTAAAAATCTTCAAATTCAAATAAATTATAAACTTCTCCCATAAAGTCACCATCATCTATTGTTAGCTTTTGTGTATCATATAATATACTGCCAAACTCGTGGATTACATTAAACCATGCTCCATACAAAGTTTACATTTTCTTACCCATTCATCAGCTTTAATCTCAACGACCCCTGTTCGCCAACTTAATTTACTGCAAACTGCTCAAAAGAAGCGCAGTTTTATTCCTAACGTGGTACGTAATTAAAAGCAGTGAAACTCCTAGAAACTGTCACACGCATTGCTGGGGTTAAGACAAAGGAAGAGGGTGGCAGAAACCCGAGAAATCATATTATTATTCTTTTAAAGACGAGGCAAAATTCTATGAAGAAACTCATCGAGGGTCCGGAAAATCTTACGAATCCTTACATTTGGCGGGGGGGGGGGGGGGATTTTAGAAAAAATTCTAAAGACTTTTTTACGTAAATTTCCTCTTTCTAATTTGTTCCATATGCTAATTAACACCTCTTTTGGGAGTTGTAATTACTTTTTATACTATTAGGCAGGTCATATCATTATTTGTTTTATTTCTTTTTCATTATGTATATTTAATGCTTCATATTAAATACGTCCAATAAATGAAGGGTTGCAGTAAAGAACTAGACTAGATAACCAACATTTTTGCCAAGAATGGGCTTTTTGCATAGGGGAGACTACGCTACAGTAGATAATGCTCCTACAGTAGATAATCCTTAATTATAAGCACAAATATAAGTAAAATAATCAATTATAATTTTAGTATATTTTAACACGTATCGTGTCTTAACTATTAATTACATTAACTTTATTATTTAACATTTATCAGTATTTTTAGTTAATTATTATCTAATGTAGGATCATTATCTACTGTAGGGTGGTCTCCCCTACAAAGTTCTCAAAAAATCAAATACATATTGGTTAAAAAAGACCTGTTTGAAATCTGATTTTGAATATAGTAATAAGAAGATTGGTAATTAAATACCACGTAACTGACTCTCTGTGCTTGTCTCTCATTTTCTTCTTCTTCTTCTTCTTCTTCTTCTTCTTCTTCTTCTTCTTCTTCTTCTTCTGTTGTTTTGTAACCTCTTACATCTGTTAAACCTTTTTACCACGATATTCCTCTTCCTACAAGTTTTTCAATAGAGTAAAATAATAAAATGCTTCTTTTTCATAGAAAAAACCCTGAAATAAAACTATTTTCACTTTTTTCGCACCAACGTACTTATCAAATTCCAACATAAAATCGTAAATCTTCATTTCCTATGACAAGCCAGTTTTATAAGGTTTTTTCACTTAACGTTTTGCCTTACAAACAGAAACAAGATTTCCTAAAATTATTGTCGCTGATTTATAAAGAAAAATATACCTTTTTTCCTTTTATAGACCATTCAGCGAAAAATCGTCTGTTACAGTGCGATACCGTCACACTAAATCTTCATTTTACCGGAACAGAATCATTTTTTTGGGTGAAAACTTTTTTAATCTTATTCAGCCTCCCCATATCTTGGGTGGAAGTTTTTATTATTTTTTGAAATTGAGAATTAGAATTTTAGTCGCTATCCAAAGGTGGTTTTCAAAACGCGTGAAATTTGAACCTCCAAATTCTTAAATGATTTACTGGGAATTGGTTAACTTTTTCTAATGAAGCTCGTTTTCTCCCAATTTAGGAACTTAATATCTTGGGAGTAAATTTTTATTTTGTGCTCAAACTAAATTGCTCTTTTGATCGTGGCGCGCAACCGGGCCTGTTCCAATCTTAGGTTCCGGTAACTTTGAGATTGTAACCCCCCATATTCTATTTTTTTGAACTGAACAATTTTTTTAATCATATTTTGTTGGCCTCAATGAAGAACACTTCAGCACGAGAGTGCACTTTTGTTTTATCTTTAAATGGTGATTTCGATTGTACAGAATGTTGTTTGGCTTACCTGAAAAAATTATATCTTGGTGGTTATCTGGTTCTGCACTGTAACCCTTCAAATATAGAGTGGATTATTTAAAACATACTTGAAACCTTCCTCAAAATCTCTTGAACTCCTTTAAAACCTGTGAAAATCTTGGGAATGGCTTGAAATATTGAAAATCCGTTGGAAATCCCTTAAAATCTCTAAAAATCAATTAAAATCCTTGAATTTCAGTTAAATGTTTCAAAACCTTACGAGATCCCTGGGAATATTTTCGAATCGCTTGAAATCCCTTACACTATATTAAAATCCATTAAAATCTTTTAAAATTCACTAAAATTCCTACAAATCCCTTGAAATCCTTTATAATATGCTCAAATCCTTTGAAACTCTGTTAAATCTTTTGAAATCTTACGGAATCCTCTAAAATCGGTGGACATACTTTGTAATCTTTTGAAATCTTATGAAATCATCGAAGACACTTTAATCTCTTGAAATCAGTTAAAATGCCTTGAAATCCTTTGAAGCATTTTGACATCTTATGAAATATCTTTAAATCCCTTCAAATCTTTGAAACTCTATTCAATTCCCCTGATATACGTCTAAATTCGGGAAAATATTTCGGTATCACATGAAATTCTTTCAAAACTGAAAATGCATGAAATTGCTGAAATGTGCAAAATCTCATCAAAATCCCTTATAATCTTTTAATAACCATGAAAATCCCTTAAAACCTTTAAAAATCAGTTGCAATCCTTCAAATTCAGTGGAATATTTTGGAATTTTACGAAATCCTCTAAAATCCGTGGCTATACTTTGGAATTTTTTGAAATCTCTTAAAATACTTTGAAATCCTATGAAATCATCGAAGCAACTTTAAATCTCTTAAAATTAGTTAAAATACCTTCAAATTCTTTGGTCTTCGGAAATCTTATGAAATCTCTTTAAATCCCTTCAAATCTTTAAAACTGTATTAAATTCCCCCGATATCCTTCAAAATTCGTGAAAATATTTCGGTATCACATGAAATCCTTTGAAATACCTTCAAAACTAAACATCATTAAATGGCTGGAAATGTTCAAAGTCTCAAAAAAATCCCTTATAGTCCTGTAAAATCCGTGAAAATCCCTTAAAATCAGTTGAATTCCTTGAAATTCAGTGAAATATTTCGAAATCTTACGATAAATCTTGAAATATTTGAAATCCCATTGCAATTTATTTATAACTTTAAAATAAGTGGGCATTTTTCCAAATCTCTTGAAATCTCTTGCAATATATTAAAATACAATAAAATCTTTTTAGAAAATTAAAAAATCCTTAAAAATTTAATCCTACGAAATCCCCTGATATCTGATGGAATCTTGTGAAATCTCTTAAAGTCCTTTGGAATCCTGTCTTTTGAAACCTTATGAAATCTCTTTAAATCCTTTCAGATCTTCGAAACTCCATTAAAATCCCGGGATATCTTTTAAAATTCGTGAAAATTTTCGGTATCAAATGAAATCCTTCAAAATCCTTTAAAATCCTGTGACTTATTTTGAAATATTTGCAAATCTCTTAGAATCCCTTAAAATATCTTGAAATGCGCGGAAATCGTTCCTAATTCCTTCAAACCACTCAAAATGTGTAGAAATTCTTCAGTGTCTCTTCAAATCCTCTGAAATCCAGTGAGATCTCTGGAAATCTATTCAAACTCCTTGAACTTCCTTAAAATCTTTTTTAATATGTTGAAATACTTTCAAATCATCGGAAATCTTTTGAAATTGCTTGAAATCTCATCTACAATGAAAATAATTTATACATTTTTTATATATCAAGTGAAAAATATAATATCTTACGTACGAACGGGGTTCGTTCTGAAATTTAAAAAATTATCCTTACGTAATTAGTGGACGTTCCCTTTCAATAAATAAGAAATTCTAATTAATATTAAATTGACCTATTGCTCAAGAAGCTTCTTTTGTACGAAGTTTGAATGAGAAATGTCTCTAATTTATGTTGGACATTTAAAATTTATTTATTCCACACTTCGCACCCTAATTTTGCATCCAGGAAACGCGAGTACCAATCTGTCGAGAACTTTCCCCCAATTAGGAGGCTTGTCACCTCATTCCACTCGTTTATTCGAATGCGAGTGTCTTTCAATCTCCCTGCGGCGAATCTTTTGATAAGAGCGTAAAAGGTGGCTGGGCCGCAATACTGAAAAGCGTTCCGATCAAATAGGGAGGGGTTATAATTTGTCAGGCGTGGCAGAAAATCAATGTCGATCTGTCAGTGGCCAGGTTTCCTATCGTCTAGGTCGTCCATAACTTCCTCTGTGACTCGAAAGTATTCCCTTCGCATTCCCCTTATCAAATTTTCCACCTATCAATAAACTCATCCTCTATGTGTTAAATATATTTTCCCGAGTTCTGATAAATATTGCAGTTTCCGAATTAATGATAAATCACTGGAAATTTTACTTTTTGGGTAACTTAGTAGGCTGTTAAGATTTAAAGGGGTTTAGAAAAATGTCAAGTGATTTAAAATATATTCTAGAGACTGCAATGAATTGTAAAAGATTTCAAAGACTTTAATATAATATCTATTAGGTTTAACTGATTTAAGAAGATTTCAAGGGATTTTCAAATATTTTAAGAGATATAAAGCGTTTTTAATGGATTTTAAAATGTATTAGGGAGCATCGCAAAATCTTGAAAGGTTTTAATGGATATCACAGAATTTTCAAGAATGTCAAATTATTTTAAAAGATTTTAGAATTTGCAAAGTATTTCGAAATGTTTCTAGAGACTTCACAGCACTTCCAAATAATGGATTGCAATTAAATTAAAAACATTTCAAGGGATTGCACAAGTTTTCTGAGAACCCCAAGTGATTCAAGAATATTTCCAGGGATTTCCGAAAATCTTTTGAGATTTCATGGTCTATGAGAGGATTTTTATGGATTTTGTAAAAGTTTTTTCATCTGGTTTTAAAATATTTCACGGAATATTACAAAATTTCCAAAGGTTTCAAGTGGTTGTAAAAAATTTCAAGGGTTTTCAAGAAATTTCTAGTGACCCGAATCTATTTCAAACGATTTTAAAGATTTTCAAAGTATTTGAAAATGTTTTACACGATTTCACAGTTATTTTTAAAGATTTCGAAAGGTTTCACAAGCTTTCAAGTGATTTCTAAACTTTTTAAAGAATTTTAAAGGATTTGTCGGGATTGCGAAATATTTTAAAAGATTTCAGTGGGATTAAGGATTTCAAGTAATTTCATCAGTATTAAAAAATTATAAGGAATTTCAAATGATTTTAAGAGATTACAACCAAATTTATGGGAATTTACGGGCTTTCAAAGATTCTCAATGTATGATGGCAGATTTAACCAAAATTTGAAGGTTTTACAAAACATTTGAAATTATTTAAAGGGATTTTATGGGGTTTCAGAGAAATTTATAGGATTTTATGAGTTTTCAAAAGATTGCAAAGTATTTAAAAGTGGCTGTGCATTCGATCTCGATTGTTTCCATATATGGTGCTAATTTCACGAGCACTTTGCTTCCCGTTAGCAAATGTATTTGTTTCCTCATAGAGGAAGCATAAGTTATTTTTTTCAATAATAGACAAACCAAAATCTTTATTTTGCTCAATTTAAAAATATAAATTTATAAAAAATAAAACATTACAAAATAATACAAAAAATGTTTTAAATACAAAGACAAATCAGACATATCAAATCTTGTATTCGAAATGATAATTTTTCGATCTGGAAAAGGGAAAGGAAAAGTTCTGTCGCACCCCATCCCTTTCCCAGCTTTATGATTTCTTTACAAAAATTGTCAGAATTACTCTATTTGAAAATTTATGATCAAAAAGTTTTTTCTATTCATGCGTCAACTTTGAATTATGTCGATGAAAAAAGTTTTTCTGTTTAAAACTAATGATTCAGATATTATAAATGAGCAGAACTTCCCTAATCTCCAATAAAGTAAAGATAACAATAAAATAATTAGTTTTAATAATTTTACAATTATTTAAATAATACGTGTTTATCCAAATATATAGTTCACTTAAAAAAAAGCAGGAGAAACAATTTAACTCACTAAGCGTTCAAGAGATTTTAATATTTGTAAGTACTAATTTGTTTTATAAGAATACTCGTAAATGTTCAGAGAAATTTTAATTGTTCACAAAGTTTTAGTGTGTTTCAATATTTTATTTTTTCAATTTTTCGAATGATTGAAGTATTTTTACGTACTACTTTGTTTTCTGAGAAGATTCTTAAACGTTTAAACACATTGAAATTGTTAAAAAAAATTTATGAATAAAAACATTTTTTCCTGCAAACCAACTAGGTCACTCATACTAATTAAATAATTAAATTCACTGTTTGATTGCTAAAGATCAGGAGGAACTCGACTAAGGGTGGGGGAAATAGTAACATTGATTTCACAACTTATTTGATAAAGGTTACAAATATTCTGGATTTACTGGCACCATGGAGTTGGGGGGTTGGTGACTCATCCTCGTATTTTGGCCTTTATTTTAAAGAAAGTTGTGAGTAAACCTTAATTCGTAAATGAGGAACTTTGAAGAGTGAAATTTATGGAAATAGGGTACCCACTGTTGATTAAAGTTCTAGATGACTTTCCAACGGAAAGGTTGCCCCTCGGGCTGCACGTGGGGACCGAACTGATCCTGAATGGATTTCTGAGGAATTTCTGATAGTTTACTGGGCCTTGAAATCAAGACTAAACATGTTGATTTGAAGGGACGATCGGTGACTGACCGAATTGACAAAGACTGAAGCCAAACTGAACTAAGAACCGGAATAGGTGCACTGATGTGAGTTGAAGAAGACTAAAGAAAGACTGAACTGAGAGATCCCTCTATGGGGCGCAGATTATATGGAGTCAGTTGTGACTTAGGGGTCCTACCCCCATGTAGGGGGCTGTACTCCTACAATTGAAATAATTGATGTCCTTGGTCCCACCAATTTTCTAATGGGTAATTTGGCGCGTGGCAGATGAAGACTCTATTCAACCTTTTAGCGTAGCATTATGGTGTCTTTACTGATTCATACAATTTGGTAAAACTGGTCGATGCCTGACAAGTTAAGACTTGCAGGGTGTCTAGCGTCTAGCGGACCGGGAAACCGGGAAAACCCCTGGAATTTTATTGGACCGTGAAAAAACCGGGAAAACCCCGGGAATTTTGCTTATGACCGGGAATTTTTTGTATTTGATCGAAAAATCGACTTTTTTCTACTTATGTAATGTAATTTTTGACATTCTCATCCTAATGAGAAGGTATTGGTTTTATGTAAAATTTGTCTTAGCCGGGTTTCATCAAATCTCCACGTTTTGAGACCCACTAAGTCAGAAAAAAACGATTTTTACGAAGGTAAATTCTGTCTGTAAATCTGTCTGTAGTCTGCAATCTGTCTGTAGTCTGTTATATGTAGTCTGTCTGTATTCTGTAGTCTGTCTGCAGTCTGTACACACTTTTTTAAGACCTAAAAGAAAAAGAAAAGTTCGTCAGTCAGCTATTTTGGATCAAAATTCAAAAAGTTAGAGCATTTTCAAACTTTTTGAGACCATTTTTTTAAGAGTTGAAAATTCTATATACCTACAAGATTGTCATAACAACATTTTGAGTTTTCTTCAAAAAATCGAACATTCAAATTGTGTGCTCTAGCAGCAGTTGAAATTCTTATTTCTATGTACACATGGACTTTAAAAAATCACAAAAAGACATCTAAAACTTGGTCAGGGGAAAAATATTTGACCGGGGAAAAACCGGGAAAAACCCGGGAATTTCAAATTGCCTGATCACTAGACATTCTGAATTGATCTATTTCACATAATATAATTAATTACTTGTTTCTCATCAGGGGCAGGATGTGACAGCTAGTTAAATTGTGAAATTATTCTTGAAAATTATTGGTTTGAGTTGGATTGCTATGTCTTGATTGAGCATATTAGGCTTTGTAATATGCTTGCTTAGTAAAATTAGCCTGAAATTAGCAGAGTGAAAGCCATGTAGACCCCCTTGATTATCTTGTATTCTCACTGGTGTTCATTCTCTTTCAAAATTCGAACAAAGGGACGGGTTGAAAGAGAGAAAGTGATGGCAGACGGGAGATAGTGTAGGGCAGGCAGAATCTAGGGGAGGATAAGAGTTAAGAGCGAATAGGGTTCGGTGGCTTTTCAGCCAGCCAGGAGTAATAAGCATTTATGTTTGTTCGGTTCTTAAACGTCATATCTCGAGATTTCAGCGACTCTTTGACATTAAAGCTAATAATTTATTTCTTCAAAGGTTTTGTTACCAGCCTTGTCCTTTGTAGACCCTCTTTCGTTCCCTTCAGCCAGGGAATATCCCAAGTTTCATTTTATGTAAGTCAAATACAAAGAGCATGCTTGCAATATGAAAATGGACAGAAATTATACGAATATGCTTTTTCCTCCAATTCAAGTATGGACGTCTGAACTTAAAATGTAATTTTTTCCTAATTTGCGTTTATTTTGTTTTCAACTTTCCTTCCAAAATCTGTTGCGATACTACGTGAAAATAACTTTTGGTGGCTGTTTTCAGTTCGTTCTTCTGAATTTTCTGGAATTTTGTGAGTCACAATTACCAGATGAGGAATTTTATTTCTAAATTTTTTTCTAAAAGAGAAAATTCAATTTGTAAATTATTCTTCAACAATAAAGGCAGCTATTTTTTTCTTGATTATTGTTCGTGAGCAAACCCTAATAAAACTCTGAAACCCTCCAGTCTGCAAGTGTTGTGGAATTTTTGTTATTAACAAAAAAAGAAAAAATAACACATTTTTTCAAGACGTTTTTGTGTGTTGTTCGTTCTAGTAAAGAAATATATGAAAATTTATACGAAATAATTTATAAATAATAAAAAAAGCTTTAAAATGAGTCAATTTGTCAATTGACGATACAGCTTTCTCTATTCAGCCTTAGGTGTAGAGAATTTTTATTTTTGATAAGACAATTTTTATTATAATTTGTCTTATTAGATCCTTAAACTCAATTTTACAAAATATTAAACATTTTTTTTGTACTTAAACTTCAAAATTGGCGGAGGGGTAGAGAAACACCTTTTTTGTAAACAATAATAGTTTTTGAAACAATTGTTTTGGTCAGTTGGACTTTGCTGAATAAAAAACATAGTGATACTTCCCAAAAAAATGTTAGACAGATTTTTAAAACTTTTCTCTATTTTTAATAAGAAATTGTTGAAAGCGATATTTTTTCCATGCTTACGTTTTTCCACAAAATCTGAAGAAAAAATCAAATACAACCATGTTTGTGTAAAATTATATTTAACCGGTTATAACCTAACAAATAAGATTAAGTGTAATTATTTTATTAAGGAAGCAAAAAATGCACGAAAAAAGTTGAATAAATTAAATTTCTTCTCGATTTTCTTTCTTTTCTACGTGGTTCGTTTTCCTTGCAGACCTTTATTTTAAGAGAATTTGCCTAATTTTCCAGAAATTCAAAAAATAGTAGGAAATTTTTGAATTATTAAAAAAAAAATTTTCGATATTTTAGAAGTTTTGAAAAAATTCGAAAATATTTTAAATAATGAGAAGATTTCAAAACAATTAAAACAAAATGTAGATTTTTGAAGATTTCAAAAAAAGAAGCTTTTTCAAAACTTTTAAAGGGTTTTAAGAGCAAATTGTAAAGATTTCAAAATTTTGAAAATAATTTTCTAAATTGTTGGGAAAGAATGTGGAAGATTTTGAAGCAAAAATTTTGCAATTTTGTAAGATTACAAAATTTTAGAAAAAATTCGACTAAGTTTAAGAGATTTTTAGAAGTTTTATAAAGAGAAAAAAATGTTGTTAAACTTGAAAAGATCTCAAAAAATTTCAAACAAAATGTAGATTTTTGAAGATTTCGAACAAAGAATTTAGCAATCTTTTAAGAATTTTGAAAAGTTTAAAGAGAATAAAATTTTTTTCCTACGATTCCTGGAAAATTTTCAAATGATTTTAATGTAAAAACATTAATATTTAAAGAAATAATTTTTAAAAAATGTAACGATTCCTCGGAAAATATAAAGTGCCTCTTCATTCTTAAAAATTAGCTTTAAGAGAATATTTAAAAATATTTAAAAACATTTCAGAAGATTTCCAAAATTGTCAAGCAAGAATATGGAAGATTTTGAGGCAATTTTAGGAATAATTCAAGTCAGCTTAAAAAATATTTAGGAATTTTAGAAGTTTTGAAGAGATTAAAAATATTTTAGAGCTCTAAAAGACTTATGACTAAAATGTTTTCTAATTTCCTCCAGACTTCTACCAGTCGTAAATATCTTTTAATTTATCAAACTGACTCGAATTTTTCTCTAAAGTTTGCAAAACCCTGTAAAATAAAAATAACTTTCTGAAAAATGTTCTAGGTACGTTTACTATGTATCTTAAATCTTTAATAACTTGTTTGAGTTTTCTCAAGAAATCTAGGAAAATTATCTTCAAATAAGATTGAAACAAATTTATCATTTTTGGTTGAAAATTCAACCACATAGTATAGGTTGAACTACTTTTGTAAACATTCTCTTTTTTTGGTTGAAGATTCAGAAATTTTGTTGCAAATTGTATAAAAGTTCGTCTTTTTTGGTAGAAAATTATTCTTGTTGATAGAAAATTTATCTTTTTGGTTGAAAATTCAACTATTTGCTTGAAAATTAACTTTTTTTATTGTAAATTCAAATTTGGTTGAAATTTTGATTTTTTATTTCCGAATTCTTCAAAAATCTTTTTGAATTTTCTCAAGAATCTTAGGAAAATTTTATTTATATAACCTTTAAAAACACGAATAAATAAACCTAAACAACTAGTTTTTTGAAATTCTTAATTCATGTTAAAAATTATTTTCTACCTCAAATAGAAAAACTACTCGCGCCCGTTGCTCGCGAGTGATGGTGCTAGTATCATCTATAATTTATAAGCAAAGTTTTTAAGTTGTGCTTGAAAATTGATTTTCATCCATTTTCTCAACGAAAAATAAAACTTTTAATTCCCCTATATTTTATAAAATTGTATATTGGGTTATCTTGGGAGGTAATTTTTAATTCTTTTTTAAGAAAAGTTTCTGAAAACTTGATTAAAGTATACGAGAGCCATTTTCCCGAACTTATTTCAACTTGTTAGGGGCGCAACAGACAAATCACTTTGAAACTTTAATCAGCTGAAGAATATCGAGAAAGCTAGGAGAAGTTTTTCGATATATCGTGACCTTTGAAAATAAAATTTCGCGTGGCGGTTAAATTGCAAAAATTTTTTAATAGGCAGGTCTCGATACTCCAGATTTAAGTCTTTTACGTTTGACCTTCTGTGCAATTTAAAAAAGCTACCGACTTAAACTTACAGAACGACTTTCAGTTGAATGAATAATTTAAAAAGTAAATTCGAAATAAAATCGCTGTTTTAATTTAAAAAGTAGATAGACTCTTTCTTCCTTGATAAAAATACAATACTCAGAAGATGGTTTGATTTTTCCTGGTTCTTTGTGTTTCACTTCTAAAATATATTCCTTTATTGGATTAATTGGCTTCGAAAGGAAAAGGTCAGATCGTAAAACCGATAATTTGAACTGAAAGCCCCTTTTGTATACAAGAGAACTGATCAATATTCCTTGTGAACTCTAGTTATTTTTTGTCTAAGATGGTATTAATAAATAATAATAATAAAGTAAAGTGAATTTTGCGGGACTAGGAAAATAATCGTGTTCCTATAGCGACTATTATTTAAGTAAGCAAATGAATTCCTCTCACAAAGAAAGATACTTTTCAATTGTACAGTGTACAATAAAAGTAGTGTACATATGTGTATGATTTGCAGAAGTTTGTTTATTATAGCGAGAAAATTCCAGTAAATTCAACATTAATGAGACCTTTTTTTTATTTACTCACAATTCTTTAAGATTAGCAGATTATTTTTTTCTTCAATAAAATATGACTCGCCGCATGTGCAATATCCGACACCGTCGTTTTAATATTTTTTCCAAATTTGAAAAACATACAAAATACATTTCCAAGGTGTTTCTGAGTGATTTACTTGTCAATGCAGCATTAAATGCGACTGTTTGAATTTGTTTTGAATTTTCTATAAGATTCCATTCACCTCGTTTTCTGGACATATTTGATAAATAAATGTATTAAAAATTTTTTTTTTCATATCAACTGCAATTCAAGATCTGTAATGTAACATCTTATTTAATCACGACAGAGGCATATGACAGTATTTAAATTTATATTTGACTTGAACACAAGTAACTTTATTGTTAAATAACAGTCAAAATGGTATTTTTACAATAAATGAAAAATAACAATAAAAAGAACACAATAAAAAGAATTTCACTTGAAAAAACAAATACCTCTTAGAAAGAAAACCGGAAAAATGTGGAATGATTTACAGGATATTAAAGGATAATTCATCATTTTAGTTGACAAACTTTTTTTTTTGTTCAAAATTTCAACTATTTTGTTGAAAGTGAATTTTTGTAAATGAAAATGTAGAAATTTCAGTTTTGCTAGAAAATTGATTTATATTAGTTATAAATTAACTTATTTTATTGAAAACTCATCCATTCTTGTACTAAATTGATCTTTTTGAGTTGCAAATTCGAATATTCTCTTGAAAATTCATGTATTGTTCATACGTCTTACATAATATTCGGATGAATCCTTATACATTTCTGTATAACTGTTTTCACTAAAATTTTTCAAAATATATTTAGAAACATAATTTTTTCACGTCATTATCATTGATATCCTGTTTGTTTTTATTTCCGATCGAAAAACTTATAACGGTCTAGAGAAATTAGTAATTGGTCAGTTATTGCAAATTTGATTACTCGATGCTGCTAAATTTAGATTTTGAAATACACTGAAACCTGGATTTAAGAAACCTGGATTTACGATATTCCTAGAATTTTCCTCCTCAGCATTTTCTTGACGCGTTAGTTGCGTCAGCTGTTAACATGCGTCAGTTGTTAGCATACAGCTGAATCCAACAGAAAAGGTTCATGCGGCCCTGAATATTTACGTTTGGATCCCCTGGATTTAGGATCAACGTCACTGCCAGCCATGCCCAAAGCCGTTCTTAAATCCAAGTTGCAGTTAATTTGAATAATTTCATTTTCCTACCAACACAATAACATTGTAAATAAGTCAGTAAAAAAATTCAGCATTTATAAACTTCGAAAATGTGAAAATAACGAGCTTTTGTAAATTTTAGGTTGTAGTAAGTAACTCAGTTTACAGAACTCATCAATGAAACAGTTTAATCAGTAGGTTGGAACTTAATGAAATTGTAAAAAAAATTAAATTAACCAAGTAGTTTGAAACTTTAAGCGTTTTCGAAGAACGAACACCAACTTGAACTTGTCAGATGTAACCAAATGCCAACCCCCATAACAGCGATTTTTCTGAATTTTGTATCTCCATAAGACATATCCATCTCCGAAAATACGAAAAACATTTCAAGTGTCGATTTTAAGGTGTAATTTGTCGTATTACAGGATTAAAAAATAAAAAAGGGGGTCCAATTTTGCATTAAAGAAGCAAAAATTAACCTTGTTATGGGTAAGTTTTGTTTTTCAAACAAAAATATCGAAATTTAGATAATACAATCAAAACATTCAAAAATTCTAATTTTTCACCTGTTCAAAAAATACAACTTTTTATTGATATTTGACAAAAAAGTTACTTTTTCTCATGCCAAATACGTATTTCAATTCAGCCTAATACGTCTGGTTTTGATTGAATAATAAAATTTTACATTAGTAAATATTACATTTTTGTTCCTTCGAGTCTTTAAAATTACCCTATCGGCGTTGAGGAAAAGCGTCAACAGATATTCAATATTACACAATTAATTTTTTGCTAGATTTAGCTCAAGTAAAAACTTATTGAAAATGTTTACAATTTAATAATTTCGAAGTTGATAGTTTATCCATTAAATTAATAAAAATTGCCTTGGGTGGTATTTAACGAAAAAGAAGCCTTACTTCGATGAATTTAAATGTCTGAAAAAAATTCTGCATTCCAAGCTATACTGGCCCGGTATATTAATTTGACTATAATATAAACTGCACGTTAACGTCATTAAAACATCGTACGTGTTAAGCGTTTGGATTTAACTTTACGAGCTTGCGCAGCGACTAATTAATAAGCACTTTCCAACAAAGGCAGCGTACAATAATTGAGAAGTACGAGGTAGAATCTTGCGCTACTATTAACACTAACATACGATCAGAGAATTCACCAAGAAATCATTTTTTAATTATTTTCGGTTCACATACATTTAGGAAATTTCGTTCAGTTTTTGAAATTATTTCAATGAAGTGATAGTTCTTAAATTTTTTACTTACAGTTAAAAAGGAAAATGAAATGTTTGTGTGAACGATTTGGATAAATGACAAATGTTAATTCCAGAAATAATACTCGAAAGATTTTTTTTTTAAATTGTAAGTTTTTGCAAATTCAAAAAGACAATCCTAAATGCTCTCTTCATTCAAAAATACTTCCAATTATTCAAGGATACTTTAGCATATTTTTTATTCATAAAAAATATGTAAAAATTTCCGTTCATTTCTCTATTTTCTGAAGTTGCTGATGCTGATGCATGTTTTATGTTTATGAAATTTTTATCGGTAGGTCTCTCAACAGAAGGACTTTTTATCGCACTCTCTTATAGTTTCTGCATTTTACATTTCACTAGAAGTGCCACTTGAAAGCATTCGCATTTAGAAAATACCTTTTTCGCTTTTCAAATAATTATTATCACCCCTTTTAAGAAATAGTGACAAAACAGTTTTCCAAAAATATTAGAAAATTTATAAATGATAACAATATCAGGGTGTTCAGCGACCTGAAAAATCTTGAAATCCTGGAATTCTCCTTGAATTTTTCACGAGAACCTTGAAAACCTGGAAATCACCTTGAATTTTTCACGAGAACCTTGAATTTGAATTTTTTTTGCTTTTAAAACAGTTATTTTATTGAAATGTGAACAGTAATTAAAATCTTTTAGTCTATTATGGAAGAAGCATATCGTTTAGAAGAAATATTGCTACTGAAAAGTTTTTTAAATATCAAGATATAATTTATATTTTGTTTATTACAGAATTAATAAAGAGATTTTAAGGTACTTTTTCTAGACTGGTGGCAATGATTTTATGGATTGCAATATTTTATATAATTGATTTTGATATTGTGAATAATTCTATAATTTTTTAATTTCTTGTCCGCTAATATAGAATTTTAATGAATACATTTTTTGTGATATTATATTTGCAAATTATAAACATTATTAGTTGAAAATTTCGATGTTAATTCAGTTTCAGAATTAGAATGAGCCATGGCCATAATATTTGAAATAATTTCATGATTTAAACGAATACAAACGGTTTCACAAACAAAGATTTAAGAAAGATTTCATAAATATTTTAAAATATTTCACAAAGATTTCGAACATTTCAGAAAGATTTCAAAGATTTCGAACACTTCACAAAGATTTTAAAACTTTCAAAAGATTTCGAAGATTTAAACATTTTTAAAAAGGGTATAGTAAACCAGATTTCTACGATTTCAAAATTTGTTAAAGATTCGAAACGACTTCAGATTTTTGTAGAAGATTTCACAAAAATTTCAAATATTTTAATGGTTTCAAATTAATAAAAAAGACTTCAGAATATTTTCACGAATATTTCAAAAATTTCGTAAAAGTTTCATAAAGTTTTTAAAAGAATACAAAACGTTTCAAACGATTTCAAAAGGTTTCAACAAATTGGAGAAGATTAAAAAAGTTTTCAGTGATTTCAAACGAACACAAAAGATTTCACAAAGAATAATTTCACTAATATTTCAAATATTTCATAATGATTTCAAAAGATTTCAAAACATTTCAGAAAGATTTTCGGGATTTCAAAGATTTTACAACATTTTTAAACATTCCAAAAGATTTTTGATGATTTCGCAAAGATTTCAAATATTTCAACAGATTTTAACGAATTCACAAAGATTTCGAAAGCTTTCTTTGGAAACTGTTGTCCAATACAAAATTAAATGACTCATTTTTTGCATGTGTAAAAAACGGTTATTTCATCATTTGATGTAAAAAAATAGACCTGGAAAAACTTGATTTCTTCACCTGGAAATCCTGGAAACGACCTTGAATTTTGTTTTTAGGAATCGCTGGACACCCTGAATATATGATAGTCTAGTATTGCGGTTATACGAAATCGTTATAGAAATAAATTCATGGTTTCAAATTCGCGTGATTCTGTCATTCGAGGGAGAATAATAATTGGTCAAATCAAAATTTATCACGCTTATCAGAATATTTCACCCACAAACGTAACTTATGATGATATAGATACAGTGCTATCGGATTTCACTCCATAAATATAGTTTTAATATAAAATTCAAGTCTTCTAATTTTTTGGCACTTTTTGCATTTTTTCAGTAAATTTCTGAAAATTTGATGACTTTTTCCGCTTGCAAGCAAAAATAATTCCACGTTCTTTAGTTTGAACATACACGGAGAAAATTTGCGTGTCAAATTTTACATAACTTATTTTGGTAAACGGAGGACATTACAGCATTATATTGAAATTTCACTTTCAGTTATGTAAAATGAAATAAGGTAATATTTGATGTGAAAATATGAATTATTAATATAAATTCATTAAAATTTAATTCGCGATTCAGTAAGAAATAATACAACGGGATAATAAAGATTACATGACAGTTGGGTAAAATGAGATGTCGATTACCTACCAGTTTGGTAAAATGAGTCGAACTGTTAGGTACAGTTTCAATCATAAAGTCTACCTCTCTAAATATGTGAATTCTACATCCCAGTCATGTAAAATTTTGTGCGCCAACAAAAAAAAACATTCTTGCTACAAAAAGATTCTGTGGAAGGTCATCCACTACTAACAAACACATGCTTACGCACATACCATACAATTCATAAGTATATTTTTGTTACATATACACAATTTAACTTGAACAATTACATTAAATTACGATACACTACATACGATATAGTCGCACGCTTTTAACGACATTGACGCTATTAAAAATCGAAAACACTGTGACGGGTTTCGATCCACCTAAGCTACGTTTAACGTGTTCTATCGCTAACAACTAAACCTCACGGCTAACCTAACACTTAAATTACTTAGAATATCGGGAAAAAAATCTCGGCTATAAAGTTAAAGTACAAGTACGTCAGGGCCGTGCAAAAAAAAAATCTGGTCTCCGTTTCATCGAAATTTGTGATTGTAACATTTTATTAATTAGCGGGCTTATAAATTTGTACGAAGTAAATAAAAACATTGGATAATTTTTTATTTGCAATTTTCTAACCTTGAAAGTTAAAACTATTTAATTTTCAATACTTTAAACTTTTGCATGGTGTACTTTAAAAAAATAATAGAACATTATGTCCATTTTACAACATTTTGTTATAGATTTTACAGAAAATCTTATATTATTTGAGAACGTTGTACATGATTTACAGAACTTCCTTATTATAGCGAGGAAATTCCTCTAGTGATTTCAATATGAATGACAACTTTTTCAACTTACTTACAATTCTTGCTTTTGGTGGAAAATTAGTTTTTTTTTATTGAAAATAATTTTTTTTTAACTAAGAAGTAAACTCAATTTTGTTTTGAAATTTTTCTATAGACATTCAATCTTTTTGATAGAGAATTCATTTGTTCCCTTGAAAATGTAAATAGTTCTACAAAAATTAAATTTATTTGCTTAAAAACTTATTCCTATATCTGAAAATTCAACTAATATATTTTTTATTGAAAATTCAGCTTTTTCAGTTGAAGATTTATCTATCTTGTTAAAAGTTTTTCTTTTTTTGTAGAAAAATTGTTTTTTCTTATCAAAAATTAATTTTTCAAACTGAAAATTTAACTCAATTTCTTATCGAGATTCTTTTTCATACAGATTTAATCTTTTTGGTAAAAAGTTCATTTTTTCAGTTGAAATCTCATTTTATTTGCTTACAAACTTATTTCTCTAACTAAAAATTAAACTATTCTATACTTTGTTAGAAATGTATGTTTTTTATTTAAAAATTCATCCATTTAGTTGAAAATTTATCTCTTCTCTGGTAGAAAATCAACCTTTTTGGTTGAAGAGGCAACTATTGGGTTGAAAATTCCATTAAAAATAAAAAATGTTCCTGAAAATTTCATGTATTTTCTGTACACGGAGAAAATTTGTGTGTTAAATTTTGCATAACTTAGTTCGGTAAACGGAGGACATTACGGCATTATATTAAAATTTCACTTTCAGTCATGTAAAATGAAATAGGGTAATATTTGATGTGAAAATATGAATTATTAATATAAATTCATTAAAATTTAATTCGCGATTCAGTAAGAAATAATACAACAAGATATTAGAGATTACCTGAAAGTTGGGTAAAATGAGATGTCGATTACCTACCAGTTAGGTAAAATGAGTCGAACTGTTAGGTACAGTTTCAATCCTAGAAAACAAAGTCTACCTCTCTAAATATGTGAATTCTACATGCCAGTCATGTAAAATTTCGTGCGCCAGCAAAAAAAAAAACATTCTTGCTACAAACTGATTCTG